>NMUG010013325.1:0-10138 GCA_002855965.1 Monotropa hypopitys
AGGCGAGAGGCGACTCGGCTAGGCGCGAGGCGTGAGGCGACTCGCTTCGTGCGCCTCACGCGATTTCAGTTTGTATCGAAAAAAAATAAAACTTGTACAGTGCGATTTCAGTTTGTATCAAACCCTCGTTCGTCGTTCTCCCCTCCGTCGTCTCACCTGCCGCCTCACGCCTCCCTCCAGGAGGTTTGGCTCTGTCTTTTCACTTCAAACTTCTGCCTAAAAATGTTTTTTATTTCTCAGAATTGGAAGTTAAGAAGTTTTTTCATTGCCAAAGTTACAAAATTTATACTCCTTTCCTGCATTTTCTTAGAGGATAAGGGAAAATTAGTACCTTTTTGCTGTTAAATAGGGAGAGGAAAATCCTAAAACCAGGAGTTGAAAAAATTAGGAGTGTTGATGTTTTGTTTTGGTACCATAAGCTTGTCTCAAGTAGTCCAAAATCAGCTCATTCGAGTGGATTTTAAAAAAAATATTGTTTGGTTTCTGCAGATATAATAATATAGTTCCAAGTTGTGATTTTTCTTTTTATCTTTTTTAAAAAATTTGTGACATTCGCCTCGCCTCACTTCAATGAGGCGTTCTCCTCGCCTCGCGCCTCGTCGCCTAGGCTTTTGGGGAGTTTTTCGCCTCACCTTCGCCTCACGCTTTTAAAACATTGGGACGTAGAGCCGGAAAAGGAGGGTCGAATGGTGGGTATGCAGGAATAGTCCTAACATCAGAAATGACGGCATGCAGATGAGGAGGTCCAAAATGAGCAAGACTAGAAGCCCCAGTTTCCTCAGTAATAGCACCTTTGGGCTGGACACGAGTCTCATCAGGGAAAAAATGGTACTGAACGAGCACAAAAAAGGCTTGTGATCAAAGACAAATATAAAAGACTCGTTGTACCAGGAGGACGGCTTGTAAACTGATAAATCATCCATAAAATTTTGGAGGACAGATACAAGGAATAACCACTTCCAATAGCATACATGAATCCAAGACGAGCCGGAGGAAGATCATTGATGTGATCATTTGGCTCAACAGTGGAACAAATAATCTTATTAAGCAAGCGATAATGGGGGGCGAGGAAACCATAGCTTAAAGTCCTGCAACAAACCAGAGCAATATCATCTGTCAATTCGCGAAGCAGCTCAGACAAACTAGGCGCAGACCCTTTAGGGAAAGGCCATTGTGTGGATCATGCACTGCAGGTAAATCTTACATATCCCTAATAGCGTCAGATGAAAAAACAAACGAAACACCTCGTACAATAGACCGAAATGATTAACCTTCGGTGTTAGCATGAGAGGCACTAGATAGGAACTCCTCAACCATATGAGGGAATCCCTCTGTAAGACCGTGACAAAGATTGTGCCAACCCCAAGCCTCGAAAGATTGAAAAAGATCAGTAGATAGAAAGTCCTGAATATGGACATTTCTTTCAATTAGCTTATGACCCCGATGGGCCAGCCGTGCTTTACAGAACGCTTCAGATTCTTCATTGAAAAAGAAACTATAGTTTAGACACTAACTCTTGGGATTGGGTTGTGTCCAACCGCGGCAGGATCCGGTAGAGGATCCACCTGCCATAAGCACAACTAGAGTAAGAATATGAAAAAGCAACATATGAAACAAGAAAGGACTTACCGCAGGAAGGAGAAGATCGAACAACGGAGAGAAACTGAAGACAACTCAAAACACTAGTGAGAGAGAGGAAAGTGAACAAATGATCGAAAAATCGTCAAAACCGCACTTATATGCAGCACAACGCGTCTTGGGATCAATTAGCCAATTATCTGACTCCAGTTTTGACGCCCTCTTTTCTTATTTTGGTTATGTTGTGCAGGATTGGGTGTCCAAGAGGCAAATTAGGATTGGCCGTAGAGTCGGTGATCTCTATATCCTGGAAAGTTTGCATATTTCGACTGAGTCATCTCCCTTAGCAGCAGCATCCTTTTGCTTAGATCATCATTCCACCCATTTTTATCTTTGGCATTCTTGGTTAGGGAAATTATCTAGTGAGCGTCTCAACCTTTTAGCTAAGCCTGGATTCTTGGAAAAACTTTCAATTAGTGACATTTCTGAGCGTAGTGGTTGTGAGTTTGCAAAAATGTCAATCTTACCTTTTAATAAAAGCACGTCTGTTTTCACTTCTCCTTTTCAACTTGTACATACTGACTATGGAGTCCATCTCCAATTGCCATTAAAGATGGTTCTGTTTACTATTTTCATTTGTCGATGCTTATAGTCGATATAATTGGGTTTACCTGTTGACATACAAATCTGAGTTCTACAAAGTTTATCGTACATTTCATGCTTTGGTTCAAACCCAATTTTCTGCATCCATTAAAATCTTTCAGTCTGATTTGGGTGGTGAATGCAATCTTTCTGAGTTTGTTGCATTACTAGAAACATATGGAATTGTTCATCAATACAATTGCTCTGACACTTCTACCTAAAACGATACAGTTGGGTGAAAACATCGTCACATCCTTGATACTGGTAGGTCTCTCTTACTGTCATCTTATGTCCCTTCTGTATTCTGGGAAGAGGTTGTCCTCATTGCAGTCTATCTTCTGAATTGAATGTTTGCTCCACTTCTTTCTAGGAGCTCTCTATATGAGGGTTTGCATGATGAGGTTCCTAACTATTCTCTTCTTTGTGTGTTTGGTTCTAGTTGTTTTTGTTCTTCTTCCCAAGAAAGATCGCACTAAAGCTCAGTGCATGTTGTGTCTTGTGTATCTTTGGGGGGTATGGCATTAATTAGAAGGATTATCGGTGCTATGATCCAGTCACCCAAAAATTGTACATCTCTAGGCATGTCACATTCTCTGAGTGTCTGTCCTACTTCACGATTCATCCCAAAGCTACTCCGATAGCCAATGAGGATTTGATTTGTATCGACCCTTTCCCTATAGATGTTCTTGTCGAAGAATATATCTCCACTCTTGAGGTATCTGATATTTCTGTTGCTCCCGCTCCTTAGCTACACCCCCTCCTCCCCTACTCTCTGGAAACCTGTTTCTCCATTCCCTATGACCTACTCTCGTCGCTCTGCAGCACCTCCGCCACCGGCTCCCAACTCTCTGGCTTCCCAGTCTGACTTGGTGGCCCCCTGATCTGCCTGCTCACCAGTATCACCTCCATGAAAACCGCAAACCACCGGTAAGATTTAGTTTCTCTAACGCTTGTTTACGATGTCCTGTCAGTCTTTTCTGTCTCGTCTACATTCTTTCTTTAAGCCTAGGTCCTACAAAGAGGTCTGTAATGATCCTCATTGGGTAGATGTCATGAATGTCGAACTTACTCTTCTTATTAAATCTGACACTTGGGAGCTGGTTCCCCTCCCGAATAGCAAAAAATCTCATTGGTTGCAAATGGGTCTACAAGGTCAAGTCACATTCTGATGGATCTTTTGAAAGATACAAAACACGCTTAATTGCTAAGGGATTTTCTCAGGAATACGGGATTGATTATGACGAGATCTTTGCTCATATCGAAAAAATACCAATGTTCACACTATGATCTCTGTTGCGGTTATCTCCAAGTGGCCATTATATCAGCTGGATGTGAAAAAAGACATTTCCCAATAGGTATCTTTCTGAAGAGGTTAATATATGTCCTCCTAGTTTTTCGCATCCTTCTAATTTGATCTGGCCTCGTTCCCTCTATAGCTTAACATAATCCCTTCTGCTTGGTATGTCCGATTTCAAAATGTGGCTGTTAAGATTGGTTTTCAACCCAATATGCACGACTCTGCTCTCTTTATCCGTCGCACAACTCGTGATCTAGTTCTTCTTCTACTATATGTGGATGATATGATTATTATTGGTTATGATTATGTTGCTATTGATGATGTAAAATGTCGTTTATTTCGAGAATTTGAAATAAAAGACTTGTGTACTCTTCGGTATTTTCTTGGAATTGAAGTTGTTTCCTCTCCTAAGGGTTATCTTTTATCTCAGTCCAAATATGTTGTCGATATACTTTCTCGTACTAGTCTGACTGACAACAAAATTATTGATATTTAGCTTGAACTGCACGCCAAGTCTCTAGCTTCCGGTGGTGTTCTCCTTGAGGATCCTACCAAATATCATGAGTTGGTGGGATGCCTCGTCAATCTTACAGTGACTCGGTCGTACATTGCATATGTTGTTCATGTAGTTAGCCAGTATGTCTCCGCCCCTCGGTCTACACATTGGGCCGCATTACTTCGTATTCTACTATGCATTTGTAGTACTTTCCATCAATGTCTTTTGTTATCTTCTACTTCGAGCTCGACTCTTCGGATTTATGTTGATGCTAGTTGGGCTGGGAATGTTGGCGATCGAAAGTCTACATATGGTCTCTATATTTTTCTGGGTGATTCTCTTCTCCTGAAAAAAACAAAAAACAATATGTCGTCGCTCGCTCCACTACTGAAGCCGAATATCGTGTCATGGCTCATGCAACTTTAGAGATTATGTGGTTTCGCTGGCTTCTATCGGATATTGGCATCTTTGTTCCTTCTCTTACGCCTCTTTATTGTGACAATAAGAGTATTATTAAGATTGCCCACAACTTAGTCTTTCACAAGCGCATAAAGCATATTGAAATTGATTGTCACTTCATTCGGAAACACCTTCAGTCTGAGACTATTGCTCCACATTTTGTCACCTCTACACAATAGTGGCGAACTTCTTCACGAAGACTCGCATTGCTACTCGTTTTCGTTGTCTCCATAACAAACACTCGTTGCTCTCTACCGTCACATCCTGAGTTTGAGGGGGATGTAAATGCAACTTTTTGTATTTTGGTGTACATTCGATGTATCCCGTATTTTAGGTAGTACCCTGTAATCTAGGGATTTGATTAGCATAGTCTATGGATTTGATTAGCTTGATTTATGGTAGGATTGATTACATCTTTTGACTATTTATACTCACCCTTGTAATCACATAATCTATTGAGATATACACATTCAGTTAATTTTTTCTAATAGGAACAACCAGCACCACCTCCCATCAAGGGAAAAAAAACAGTGCCACCCCATACGAGGAAGAAGGAAACATCACATATTCCATGACCTTGGTCAAAATAAGAGAGAGAGGGAGAGAAATCTACCAAATATCTTAAATACCAAGTGGTAATGGCCAGTGACAAAGATATAAGCCTTAGAAAGTTCTTTAAAACATATGTTCCTTCATACTTTACGTATGAGAAAGAAAAACTTGTCTTCCTTTTTAAATCTTCAAGTATAAAGGATCTTCTAATCAATCCAGAGATCATTTGGATTCCATTACTTTGTCAGTTCGGAGTATCTAGCACAGCATACTAACTTAATACAACACTACTGTATCAATCAACATGTCTCCTTGTCATTAGTTTGTTATCCCTGAGCAGCATCCCATATAACATCTCCTGTCTCATACCGTATAGGTTAATTAGCAACATTCAAGCTGGAGCACAAATAAATTTAAGCATTCAAGATGCATATTCCTACAATGGTGAATGTGCCCGAAATCAGCAACCACCGGATCCAAGAAAGAATGTCATAATGACTCGCGAAGCAGAATGATATGTGATTTTACAGAAAATAACTTGAAGCAGAAGAAATCTACCAAATAATCAGCATATTGGGATAATGTATGAACTCCTTGTACATAATCTGCAGCTGCATCTTCACTCGTCTTATTCTTTCCAAGATTGACCCCAAGAATTCCAGGACCAGCTTTCCCTCCATGTTTAACTTCTTCATTGGAAGGAGATGAAGTGCTTGAAGTTTCATCCAATTTCCTCTTCCCATGCTGGGCACCCAAACGCTTTGCAACCACAACAATTCCTTCACTATTGAAACCACACCTATTGATTATAGCACTGCCCCCAAAATAAAAAGTAAAATTCATAGAGCTCTGAGAAAAAAACAGAAACATCTTGACAAGCACAGTGGACCTATTTTGAAGAGAAAATTGCATCTAATTCTCCTATTAAAATCTTAGGGTGAGACTAAATTGTATAGAAAACCAGAGCAAATAAGAAGCAACGTACATTTTCTTACCCTTCCTGACGCAGTCTGAAGATGCGGGGCTTTGGATTACCCTCCTGCGGAATAGGAGTAACAGAGCCAGCCTCCACAAAGCCAAAACCTAACCCAAGCAAGCCTTCAACAGCCTCGGCATTTTTATCAAAACCAGCAGCAAGACCTATAGGGTTTGAGAACCTCCTTCCCCAAACTTCAAGTCCTAATATTGATGGATCAGGCCTCTTCTCCTTGGGAACCCATCCACGAGCTGCAGCCGAAACAGCTAGTTGGTGAGCAACCTCTGCATCTAAAAGGGCAAAGAGTGGATTCACAAGTTTTGTTGCTGAGAATAGCCAACCACTGCATAAAATGTTCCCCAGCATAAGTGACAAAGGTTTACGGCATGTCATACTGAAAGTCCGAAACTTCAATTCAACTCAAACTACAATGACTTCTAAACCTATTCAGAAAACAATTCAATGATGACACATACACATAAATAACATTATAACTAGGTCTCAATATAACGTTGAACTGACGAAATAATCAAGTTCAAGATCAGCACACCATAGATACACCCGCAGAGAAAGAGAATATATAATTAACAGAAATACATACAACATAATAACATAACATAATCTATGTAGTCCCCAATTATTGAGGTTATGGGCGGAGAAAGGATTTAAGACAAACATAACTTTTGGCAATATGCACAAAATGATTGCTCTCATAAAAATACTGAAACAGTGGTCCCCCTATATCATCAAAAATAGAGGAGCTAAGAGGACGTTTTATTATGGAATCATGCCTCCAAATCAAAGCCAAAAGACATCCAAGAGGGTACACCCAGAGACCCAAATCATTTTCTGTGCATGCTTCCTTCATTCAACATCCAGAGCACCAGCATTACACAATAATTAATAGAAATACATAGAAACATAAAAACCTTATTGCGCCTCCAAGAATCTCATCAAAACTGGAACATTTTTTTTTTGCATATAAACCAATAGATTTCAAGTTAGTCTAGAACAACCGAGAAGTTAGGAAACTTGGCCAAAGGATGCTTTTGACTGTATGTAGTGGGTTTTATTTGAGAAGGTTCTAGGGTTGGGGTTGAAGGAGGAAGAAGGTTTCAATTGCTTGAAGATAAATAGGTGGTGCCGCAATTGGTTTGTATTGAAAACCCATAAATAAACTTGGTTTAGTCGCACAAAAACAAAGAACTAAAAGGAAAAGAATCAGAATAAAAAGAGATGTTTCAATCTTGTAAGGGTTAGGTTAATGGAGACAGACGCGATCTTAAATCCTCAGAACTTATACTCATATCATAATGGAAAGTTGCATATTCACAAACCACTCGACCTTAACTGGGAAGTGAAAGAAAAATTAAAAAAACTTCAACCGACTTGTATATCTAATACGGACTCCATAGAAGACTCTTTGAGCACAAGTCCTGCCAGATTTTAATTACCAAAATACCCTAACAAGTAAAATCTAATAGAATGCACCAGCAGCCCATGTCCAGCGATTTACCGTATTATAAAAATACTCTTCGCTGAAAAAATGACATTTAGTGCCATGATATCTGACCACCGCACTAAATCAAAACAAACAAAAGTTAACTTCAAAATTACAAGAATCGGACAAGTTAACGCGGCCTTGATCTATTGCATGCACTCAGATTGCACAAGCCCTATGATGCAGTATCTGGGTTTATGTGGGTGCTAAGCAGAACGCCTTTGGCGTACCAGCCTCAGCCCTCCGTCTTCAAAAAAGGCTTATACATTAACTATAACCGCAAGTGTGCGTCAAAAATACAAGATACCCCACAGACATTCAAGCCACATTTGAACATTATATGACAAGACCAAAGAAGAAAAAACAGTGGAAGCAGAGTCAATCTTCTTTTGAGTCAAGAAAACACAACGTGCACTGCACCATCCACCTCATGGGAAATAGCTGCAAGAGGTTTCACCGCTATATTTGAGTACACATCTGAGTGTCTATTCACTGCTGTTTTGTGTGATTTTGTGAACTTCAAAATGATGTGGAACACCAAAATTGGAACAGAAGCCAAAACCAAGCAACCAAAAACATGCAAGTAAAGATGGAAAATGACAATAGTTTTCAGGAGTCCAAACTTAGTACCAGAAAGTTGCTTCATCCACAGTACTTGCATAAGCTCCTCCAGCAATGACTAGGCCTATGGTGGCAGCTGTGAAGAATCTCCCCTGCAGTTCATAATAATCAGAGAGTTAAGTATGAGACAATCATTGGTCACGTTTCACTTACACAAGATCTTGAGATGGAAACGAGGAAGAGAAAAGAAAAACAAAAAGAATACACAAGATTTTAATTTGAAATACATCTAATGTGAATTAAGACTGGCACTTCCATTACCATTTGCAGATCGAATACATTTCAATTGTTAAATTTAATAATCACTAATAAAATTAATAAATCAAGAGTTAACAAAAAGCGAGTGTTTAAATACATGGGCTCTCAATTGTTAGTAAGTATAAAAAGATTGTGAAAATGTAACATAGAATACGAGTCGGATGAATGAAGTGACGAAGTGCTTCAGGAGTATTGTGCGACTGCCGAATAACTAAAAAATTTAGGGGAAAATTCTAAAGCACTGCTATAAGGTCAATCATATTATATAGCACAAAGTGTTGGACCATTAAGAAATAACATTCAAGTAAGATGAGTGTAGCTGAAATGAGAATATTGAAGTAGATGTGTAGAAAGACTCTACGAGATAGAGTTAGAAATGAAAGGTGTGGCACCAATAGTAGACAAGATGAGAGAAAATAGATTAAGATGATTTGAACAGGTCTGTCGTAGATCGAATGATGCAGTAATTAAGAAGAGTGACCTGATTTCGATAGATGGTAGCACTAAGAGGAGGGAAAGACCAAAAGTGACCCTACAAGCATTAGTTAGAAAGGCCCTAAGTTTTTTGCATATTACAGACCACGATGTTCTTAACAGAAATCTATGAAAAAATACGAATTCATGCAGCCGGACCCAATTAATTGGGACTTAAGACTCCGTTTGGTTTGGTTACTAATAAAATTAATAATAACTTGGTCTAAGGCATTGTTCTTCATCTGTTTGGAACACAGAGAAGGAAAGGGAGAATTGGAAAATTCTCTCTTCCACTGTTCTGTTTAAAAACAAAAATATTGAGCACATTAGATTTTCTCTATATTTTCTTCACATTTTTCTCCGTAATTGTTCTCTTCCTTTCCCTGTGAACCAAACAAAGTGTTAAACACAAATTCAGAGACGCATAAAATAAACACAATATAACAGCTTCCTATACAATAACTGTTTATATGCATCTTAAGAATACGAAATTCGAGAAAATGCAATTAGAATTAAATTAATTTTCCTGTTCGCTGGCACATCTTCTCAAAACCTTGTCGTGAGTCTCGCATATTCTCGGTATGACATTGACAACCATTATTCATGTTGTAGTTGCAATACAAATTTCATTATTACACCCACATAGCTGAAATATATACATGTATATAACATACAATGATATACGTGAATGTGAATCATGCGTAAATGAGAGAGAGAGAGAGAGAGAGAGAGTACTTTCTTGGACGATTGGGGAACTCTGTGAGCGGACGTAGAAGAAGAAGGTGACGACGACGTAGAGCAATGTCTGAAAGCTCCAACACGAAGAGCAGACGGTGATTTCAGCTTTCGATGCAAACTCTCCCTCAGGAATTTAAGCGTAACCCTTGTACTCATCTCGCTTTTCTCTGATAAGCTTGTCCTTGAAAAAAAATTCAGCTGAAACCCCTAATAAACTATTTCCCCGACTTGAGTAATCAATAGTTGCACAAAGTACTCCTGAGAGAGAACAGTCCCAACAAACCACATCTGCAACTGCATTGCGATCGAGAGAGAGAGAGAGAGAGATTTGACACAATTGAAAGGGTTACGAGCTTTTTTCACGGAGATTTAAAAACAATTTTATAAAAATGTGAAAATAGTTCTTTTTAGATAATTTTATTAAAATAGTTTTTTAAAATATGTATAAAAACTTTTAAAATAGTTTTATGGAAAAGGTTTTTTGTAAAATTTATAAACAGTTCTTAAGGAAAACTATTTTTAATAGTTTTTATAAAAATATATATT
>NMUG010013326.1:0-10138 GCA_002855965.1 Monotropa hypopitys
CAAGTAGAGTGGACATCATCTATGTATAAAACTTTGAATCAAAGAAATTGCAATTAGGAGATGTAAAGAACTTACCTAATGAAGAACAATGAATGTAAGAACATGCAAGAGAAATCTGAAAATAATCTTCTAAATCCACTAGCAAATCAACTCTTCAATCTTCAATCTTCCTTTACAATCTCTCTCTCTCTCTCTAAAAAGCTTCTCTAAACCCTAAGTACATCAATGGTGAGAATGAGAACTCCCTAAGAGGAAGCCAAGGCTTCCTTATATACTAGGGAACTTTAAAAATTACAAAATGCCATTTAAAGTCGGTTTCCAACTAAAATTCCCACTCAAACTCATTTTGGATCGAAGTCTGCCAGAAGAATCTGCTCGTACCCGGTACCGCGACCGGTTGGTAAGGTGCCCCAACCGGTTGAGAAGTACCTACATCGCTTGTACTTTTCAAATCGCCAAGGCAGGAACCGGTTGGGAAGGTGCCCCGACCGGTTGAGATCTCATATGTCCGAGAATTCTTCAGCCTTCAACCAGTTGGTAAGATGCCCGCGACCGGTTGGGAACCTCTCTGCTTGAATCTTGAATCCTTGCTTCCAACTCCCCAAAACCGGTTGGTAGTGCATCATGGGACCGGTTGGGACTGTTCAACCGGTTGGGAAACATCCTCCAACCGGTTTCCAATGCTTCTGCTGAGACTTCAATTCCCTTCTTCAAGATCAAGACTCAAGGCAACCGGTTGGGAATGAGCCTCCAACCGGTTGGGATGTGTTCTGCTCGAATTTCAATTTTCTCTTCATCCTTGATTGTCTTCTCCATTTCTCTTGGCATCCTTTTGTTGATCTTTTCATCACTTGGGGATATTAACACTTGGCATTCTTGTCTTCATTATCTTCATGTCCCTTTTCACACCCTACAAGAATTTAACTACAACAAAAACTATGCAAAAACATAAGAATTAAACCATTTATTCACAAACAAGTAACTATCATGACTTATTCAAATTCTTATTAAAAATGGACTAAATCTAACATGATTAATGCTAACGACCATGAAATTAGGGACTACAATTGGTACATTTAAGTACCAATCAAAGTTCTCACACAAGATGGATGATCTCTAATACCCATTCAATTATTTCGAATTAAAATAATTTATTTTATTACTTGTGGCATAAATCTCAATTCGAGTTGCATGTTTAAAGGTGGAATACATTCACAATGGTGTTATTAAAGATGTGTGGTTATCATTTTATATCATAACTCGTATGTGTTCTCCTCTTTGTAGTTGTCTCATTTTCATCCTCTTTCCGTAAAAGAACCGAGAATTGGGAGTCCTGTTTGGTGTTTAAAGTTTTTTGGGGTGGTTAGGTTCTGGAAGAGTTAAACCCTTAGGAATAGAATTTGTGCGGTTCTTATAAATATAGGAACGTTTAGAATGTTTGAGGTTAGTGTTGGATGATTTTCAAGAGGTTTGGAAGTGTCTTAGAATGAGTTTTAAGGATCTTTCGATGTGTTAATCAATAGGGAAGTGGTGGAGGTTGAGTTTGGAGTGTTAGGAAGTGGGAAAGGGTGAAAACATAGTTTTCTGGGTATCTCTTCCGGATCAGGAAGAAGGGTCATCCGGACAAGGAGGTCAGAAAGTTGATTTTTGGGGTCCTGAAGGCTTGTCTGGACCAGGGGTGGTGGCCGTCCAGACGAGATAGGCAGAGAGTTGATTTTTGAAGTCCAGAGGGTTCGTCCGGACGAAGGGTGAGGCTCGTCCGGACGAGGATGTCCAAAAGGTGGTCTTCCAGATGAGGCAAGTGCTCGTCCTGACGAGTCGTTCACATTGTTTTGATTAATGAGAAGTATTTCTGAGGTTTTGGCTCCTAAGTCGATTTTGGGGGGTCCTAAAGACCCATTAGGGTTTCTAAAGGATTTGTGTACCCATTTTGTGTTCAAGCTTAGAGAGAACAGTGTTCTAAAAGGCGCTAGGCAGGCGGTCAAGGGGGGGCCTAGCTCCTAGGGGCCTAGGCGGAGATCTAGGCGGGGACTAAGCGATTATTTATTTATCAAGAAAATTAATATTTATTTAATACAACAATGAATAATGCATGGAACTTTTCTATAACATCAAATATATAATATTTATGACTTAAAGTTCTATTTGGTTTAATTTGGTTATCACATATATAATATTTATTCTTAGTCACGTCAGACCACTACCGCCTAGCACTTAAGCGGCACCTAGGCGGGCCTTTTAGAATAGTGAGAGAGAAAGAGAGAGTCTAGAGGAAGATAGAGAGATAAAGTGAGAGATCTTGGGTGACTGAAGGCTTGGAAGAAGATCCGAGGGCGTTTTTGTAGATCTCGTCAAGCATAGATCGTCCTACAAGGTAAAAATCATGGGTTTGATCGATTTCTATGGGTTATATTTTGATTTTCTTTGGTTTGGGGTCTAGGAAGTTCATGTATAATCCTAGATCTTGGTTGTAAGCAAATTGTCCTTGTGATTTTTGGAATCAATAGTGTCTTGAATAGTTGAAGGTGCATGTTTTGATTTAAGGGTTAATCCATGTAACTCCATGTTTGTGTGGGCACTCTTGGTGTAGATTTTATTGAAATATAGAACAAACTTGCACTCTTGTGGGTGAGATTTGAATATTGTTGAGATTAGTGATGAACTTGTATGATTCTTATGGATTTGATACATGTGGGTGGATTTTATTGAGAATGGGGGTCTTGGTGCCTTTTCATATTGGACAATTTGGGTTTGGTTGGATTTTTGTATGGTTATGCATAGGAGGTTAATTTGAGAGGAGTTGGTGTGCATGATGGCTATAGAAAATTAATAAATCCATCTGGTTTCATTTTCTAACCCTCGTGTTTCGTATACATTGTTCTATATTATTCGTTATATTGATTGTGTGGGATTGATGATAGGAAAATAACAGGTGAACCGAGGAGCACCAGAATCTTAACCAGTGACATCCTCTTAAGAAGCTAAAGTGAGTGTAAGAGGTATTCTATTTTATTAGTACAATGTTTATTTCGATTGATAAAGGTGGCCTACGGGAATATCATATAAAGGTCGTCTATGGGCATATTCATATAAAGGTGGAATATTCATATAAAGGTGGCCTTCGGGTATATATATAAAGGTGGCCTTCGGGCATATCGACAAAATTCCAAATGGTGACATGGGGCACCCTAATCCTATCAAAGGTGGGCTTCGGCCAAATTTAAAGGTGGGCTATGGCCAAATCATTTTAAAAATAATAATAATAATAATATGGGCTTCAGCCAAGGATTTAGTCTTAAGGTGGGCATCCGCCAAATCATTTTCAAAGGTGGGCCTTCGGCCAAAAGAGTTTTTAAAAGATAGGCTACGACCCAAGTTTTTGAGAAGTCTTTTTACTTTGGAATTTGAGATTTTATCTCATACTTTAATTTTTTTGTTTTTGCTTGGAAATCAGGTAGCAGGGCTAGCGGTCCACTACGAGGTCTCGGCAAGAGTTCATGGCTTGGCTTGAGTAAGGTCATTGGAGGAGCATGCCTAGATAGATAGTTCTTCCTAATTATTTTCCAGTGTATTACATTTTTTATAGTACTTGTACTATGAAGTTTAGAGTTTATTTTTTCTTTAGTATGATGTGGGATTTCTAAGTTTGGAATTTATGGTTGACTTTTAATGCAAGTATCAAGGTATTATTCATGTTGTATGTTTTGTGCATGTGTGGGAGGCTTAGTTGTGGTTCGTATAAAAGTGGTTAAGTTAAATGAAAGAAAAAATTTATTGCCCCATTATTGCTTAGGGTGTTATGTGATTTAGGATATTACAACTTGGTACCAAAGCTTCAGGTTATAGGTCCTTAGAGGGGCATATGATTTAAGGTGATGATGTGTTTGAGGTGAGTGTTTTATGATGTGGTGTGGTGGTATTTTCGAGACTACTTATGTGTGTCTTTTGACGCCCAAGTGACGTATCTTGAGATCCAATTGGAAGAGTGTCTGATCAAAATCTTGAGAAGTTAATTGGAAAAGCATATTATAACGGAATACCAGGATTAGGGTTGAGCGTGGGGGATGGCCTAGTAGTGGACCATAGGGTATCGTGTATATAGGGTGTTTAGGTGTTTTGCAAACGTGTGAGTTTTATATCTGACGCTTGTTTACACCATAGTTGCTTCTTATTGTGTGACAGTACATCAATGGAACCAAATAACCAGATGAACGAGGGAGAATCAAGTGTGAATGGTGGTAACCCACTTAATGGGAATGGAGTTCCACAATAGGTGGGGAAGGAAAACCGAATGATGGCAATGATAGCTCAATTAGCTGAGACCAAGAATGCCTTCATGCAGTGGCAGGCTACTCAGAATGGGGAGAGAGGTGCGAGTACCAGGTTACTAGAGAGATTTAAGAGACTATACAGTGCAGAGTTTGCAGGTACTACTGACCCTAGGGTAGTCGAAGAGGGGTTAAAAGGCATAGAGTTGGTGTTGGAGACCATAGAGGTAGAGGGTAATCAGAGAGTATCATTAGCTACTTTTTTATTTAAAGGTCCATCACGAAATTGGTGGAATTCTTCTAAGAGATTAGTAGAAATTCCAGTGCTTGGGGAAGAACCAATTGTACCTAGGAGAGTATCTTGGGAGAGATTCATCTTCTAAGAGATTAGTAGAAACTCCAGTGCTTGGGGAAGAATCAATTGTACCTAGGAGAGTATCTTGGGAGAGATTCATTCAAGGGTTTAATGACCAGTATTTCCCAGAGAGTTTCTGATTCGAGCAAGAGGCAACTTTTACCCATTTGAGGCATGGAGGAATGTCTGTGTCCGAGTATGAGGCTAAATTTGCGGAATTGTCAAGGTATGCACCAAATTTGGTAAATACTGAGGGAAAAGTATAGAAAGTTTAGAGGTGGATTGGCACCTCAAGTGGCATCTAGACTAATATCCTTTAGGGAGAGAGATTGTGTAGACCTTGTGGATTGGCGCCTCAAGTGGCAAGAAGGATGTAGAAAGACAGCCAAGAAATTAGAGAGAATAGAGAAACGTTCAAAAAGACAAAGTTCGATAATAGTGGAAGATCGGGAGGTGGCAATTTTAGAGGAGGTGATTCCAAGTCCCATTTCAGTAAGGGATAAGGCAGGGGGAGGGGGGCAATAGGAGTCATGGTGGTCAAGGCAGTGGTTGGCGAGGAAAACAAGTCGAGTGTTAATCGACAATCAGGTGTGAGTGGTCAGGGTTTTGGTAGGAGGTGTTTCAGTTGTGGATCTCCCAATGATCGGATGAAAGATTGTATGGAGGCAGCGCAGGCGTTTAAGTGTTTTAGATGCAACGAGTTTGACCATAAAGCAGCTCAGTGTCCTCAACAACAGCATTAAGTACTAGCGGCATCAGTGGGGAGGGCAACAGGTGGGGCAAATAAGGGTACCGCGGGGTAAGCAACGCATGGCAGGGTATTTGCTCTCGATCGACAGACAGCTCAGGCAAACCCGGATATAGTGACAGGTATTATTAGAATATGTGATATATATGCACGCTTTTGATTGATTCTGGTGCTACACACTCTTTTGTATCTGCTTCCTTTGGTATTCGTATGGGCAAGTCTATTTCTGCGTTGGGGTATACTTTGCATGTGTCGACACCAGTAGGGGATATCCTTAAACTTGAGTCGTGTTACTTGGGATGTGGTGTATTGGTGGGTGGTGAGACATTGATGGTGGACCTTATACCTCTATCTATGTCTGACTTAGATATGATTTTAGGCATGGACTTTTTGTCCTCCAATTTTGCTGTGATTAACTGTTTTCGTAAAGAGGTGTTGTTCAAAATCCCGGGTAAACCTGAGATAAAAAATTGTGGGGATAAAATGGAGTTACCTAGTTGTGTAATATCATCTTTGAGAGCTACGTCTATGTTGAGAAAAGAATGAGAAGGGTTCTTAGCTTACGTTATTGATACAGAAGGGAGTACGGGAAATCTTGTGGATATTCTAGTAGTTAGAGAGTTTCAGGATGTGTTTCTAGAAGAGTTGCATGAAGTAGTACCCAATAGAGAAATTGAGTTCACTGTAGAGTTGGTGTCGGGCACTAGCCCTAATTTTATTGCTCCTTACAGGATGGCGCCCGCAGAACTCTATAAATTGAAAATTCAGTTGAGGGAGTCTATTGTCAAAGGTTTTATTAGACCTAGTGTTTCTCCATGGGGAGCATCCATTTTATTCGTGAAGAAGAAGGATGAGTCGATGAGAATGTGCATTGATTATAGACAGTTGAATAAGGTGACGGTGAGGAACAAATATCCATTGCCTAGGATTGATGACCTTTTTGACCAATTGCAAAGTGCTTCAGTATTTTCAAGAATTGATTTGAGGTCCGGCTATCACTAGTTGAAAGTGAGGGATTGCGACGTGTCAAAAACTATTTTTAGAACGAGGTATGATCATTATAAGTTCCTTGTTATGCCGTTTGGGTTGACGAATACACCAACGGTCTTTATGGATTTGAGAATATGGTCTTCCAGGCTTATCTAGATTTCTTTGTGATTGTATTTATTGATGATATATTGGTGCATTCTCGGTCGAGGAAAGAGTATGAGCATCATTTGAGATTGGTTCTACAAAAGTTGAGAGAGAAGTAGTTTGGAAAGTTGAACAAATGTGAGTTTTGGTTAGACTGTGGGGTATTTTTGGGTCATGTGATTTGCAGCGAGGACATTTGTGTTGATCCAAAGAAAATTGAGGTTGTGGTAAATTGGGAGAGACCGACCAATATATCAGAAATTCGTAGCTTCTTGGGTTTAGCAGGTTATTACCGGAGATTTATTGAGGGCTTTTCATCTATAGCTATGTCTATGACTAAATTAATGACAAAGGGTGTAAAATCTGAGTGGTCGGATGAATGTGAGCAAAGTTTCTTGGAACTAAAGATGAGGTTAGTGTTTGTGTCGGTATCAACGATTCTGGAGGGTACTTGTAAAATATTTACCGATCATCAGAGTTTGAAAACCTATTTACCCAGAAGGAATTGAATTTGAGGCAGTGTAGATGGATGAAGTTGATTAAGGACTATGATTAAAGCATTCACTCTCATCCAAGGAAAGCCAATGTGGTAGCGGACGCCTTGAGTAGGAAGTCTGTCGGCAGTTTATCGTGTTTGAGATGTACTAGAGTAAAAAAATTCAAAGTTGAGGAAATTGAGTGTTGATCTATCTTGGTGTGATGATGAGGCATTGTTGGCTAGGCTTAGCGTGAGGCCATTATTCATTGATCAAATTAAAGAGGGTCAAAGCCAAGATATGTTTCTAGAGAAAGTGCAACAAGTACTTTTGGGTGGGGAGTCCGGTTTTTGTGTTTGGGAAGACGGAATGTTAATGTTTGGGGACCGTATATGTGTACCGAACGACATCAACCTTAAGCGGAAAATCTTAGATGAGACTCATAATTTAGCTTACTCTATGCATCCAGTAGGCACTAAGTTGTATCGCGACTTGAAAAAGCATTATTGGTGGCGGGGTATAAAACGAGAGAGATCGAAATTTGTGACTAGATGTCTTACTTGTCATAAGGTGAACATTGAACATCAAAGGCGGATGGATTGTTGCACCCATGGCTTGATCCAAAGTACAAGATTGAAACGGTTGCACTCTTGCTCTAATTTCCTCTTCAAACCCGCATACGAAGCGGCTTATCAAAAATATTTCTGACAATCCTTCAATTTTGTTGGCTACAACAAGAAATTGCTTCGGATAGTCCCCGAACGTGCTCCATTGTCTTGGTTCGATAAGTTCGTCAAGCGCATGTTCATAGACATTGTAAATTTAACCCATTTTCTGGATCTCAAACTTAGAAGCATCGAAAACATTCTTTGTTGAATTTTACCGTGAACATGTCCCTTTGATTCTCCATTGGCCTTTAGTTCATCAATTTCTTTGTTAGAGGTAGCTCCTACCATAGGCGCACTTTCGCAAACAATTGATTGAACAGGTAGAGTGCTTTCTCTGTGCTCTATATTTCGTCCAATAATGTTCTCTATCTGGGGCACTAATGGTGTAGTAGTTACATTAATGGTGTTAGGGTTGTTAATGGGTAATAGTGTACCTCGGGTGTCAGATCTCATTGCAACTGCTTCAGAAGTCATTTCCTGCAGTTTTGCAAAGCCAATAGCTTGATCCATGGTGGTAGGTTTGTACATTTCAACACCAAACCTGATATCTTCTCATAGGCCCTTCGTGAAACATCTCACACAAAACTCTTCAGGCAAATCATTCAAGATGGCAGTTAATTCTTGATACCTTCTTTGGTAGGATTCGACATTAGCAAACTATTATAGTTAAAGAAGTTCGTTGAATGCCTTTTCACAACCGTTCTTCATGTTCTTGATTCTAGTAATTCCAAGATATGATTTCGAAAATTTTGTAACGGTTGATATCTGGCTTCTTGATTCTTCACAGGGCCGAGAATGGGCGGCTCTGATACCACTGATACGTTTTGTATTACAGAAATGTCAAATTAGTGTGGGATAATTTCCAGAAATCTGCAGAAATTACTAAAACAACCTGCAGAAAATAAATGTTAGCCAAATAAATTTACCGAAGGCCTGTGTTAAACACAGTGTCTTTAAATCAAATTCATCGCCTCCACCGAATGCGAGAGGGTTTTTCTACGTTCAATTCCCAGGATACAATCGGTGTTTCGATTTGTATTGCACTTATACAAATCCGGGCTATCAAACTATACCGCGATTATACAATCTCTGTAGAATGAAGAACGAGAACAATACTTACAGCCAAGTAATTAATTTGTAGGAGGGCAGAATACCTTCGATGTATTACCTTCAAAGTATTACTGAATCGTAACGTTTTCTGCAATTTGATTGCAAACGTTTTTCCTCAATCAATTGATTGCATCAGTTTTGTAACTTACTGATTTTGCAATCGCAACTACAGATGCTAGGGTTAGCAGCAGCCACGGCTAGGGTTAGCATTCAATCGTTGTGTTCATTGGACGGGTAGGGTTACGATTCGGTCCACTATTGGGCTGGCCCAAAACTAAAAAGAAATTGTGTAACACTCCCAAATTTTGAGACTTTTTTTTTTAGAAATGTTAATTGTAGTTAACGAGTATCGAAACAAAAGGGTAAAGAACTATCTACCACACACACACTACTCATTACACTACTTATTACATTACATGCTTGCAATGAAATGAAATACACTGAAAGGATGCAAAAAGGGTTTTATAAGATAACCATGTACAACAGTGCCCCAAATAAAAGAGAAAGGCCAAATGGGATTTTATATGATAATCCCGTACAACGCGGCCAACAGTAAAGAAAAGAAAGTACAATACTAAAAGTAAAGACAACCTATCACTATTGTCCGGTCCAGCCTCAAGTCCTGCGAAGGATCCAGCGGCTCCAAGTCCAAGTGGTAAGTCCTACAAAAGTAGAGGGTCAGGTACGACCGCCTGGTAGAGATAATCCATCTCCTACCGTCTATACTATTGGGATACACGTGTGTGACAGTACAAAGAAAGTATGTATGCAATGCGATGGATCTCATTATACTTAAAACATTTCCTTTTCTTTCAAAATTCCATATCTGACTCATAGTAAAGAAAAGTAGTAAAACGCTATGTCTAACCAAGACTCGTAAGAAAGAGTACTCGTAACTGATCTTTACCAAAAGAAACTGCCTAGACAATGCCAACAGGGAATTGTGTCAAGTGTTGACTCACACTAAGTAAAGACTCATTTTCGTATTCCAAATGTATTCCAATTCCCGTTTTTGTTCCAAGTACCAGGTGTATTCCATTTCCGTGCCTTCTAGTAGGAGAAAGGCAAATCTCTATCCATCGGGTATTATCAATCGTGCTTAGCCATTCCGTTCATAGAGGGGATCAGTCCTCTACACGTCTATTCCTCGATTCCCCGTCCGTCGGGAGGGTTTAGTACTACCCCCATTGCGCAATGTCGTGGGCGACCCTCTTATGGTACATCCCAAGGCCTCAACCTGAATAAAAAGCACTTGATAATCCTCAATCCTCCGAAGAGTCAGTGGGCCAATCCCACTATACAATTCCAATCCTCGTAAAGAGCCATGTGTCACATTTTATCATTTCATACCATCATTCCGTGTGACCTAGGACAACCAA
>NMUG010013327.1:0-10138 GCA_002855965.1 Monotropa hypopitys
GAATCTACGTGCCGAATTTCAACAATCCGTCAACGTAGATTAAAGAAGTTAACACTACAATTCTCCATTCTAATATAGAAATTAAGATCTAAGGTTTAATTACTTGAATTAGCCCAATTGGGTCTAAATCCATCCGGAGAATTCATGGATTCCCCTTCCCTAATCCATTTCAAGTATTTTTCCCTGTCACTAACTCATAAAATCAAGTGAGCGCATCGGGTAATAAATGAATGACTTTAGAACGTAAAACGCAAAGAAGAAAGTTAAATTACCCCACGAATATGGAATATTCGGGGCTAATCAGTTGCCATGAAAAATTGGGATGATTCTTCCACCCGAAATTGTAGGTGTTAGAATATGGGCCATTGTTAGGGTGATCAAAGCCTTGAGTGGAATTGACTTGTTCTTCATGGACCGGGTGTTGGAGTTCTAGGTAGCACTCCATGAAAGTGTGTCCTGGGTTAGCACAGAGTTGGAAAACCTCCGCAATGGTAGAAGGTGGTGGGGACTGTAAGGGACTCTAGCCTAAATCTAGAAGATTGTCAAGCTTTTTGGGCAAGGAGTTGACTTTTAGGGACAAGTCTTGGTGTTGGTCCACTTTGTACACACCTCTTGGCTTTCTTGAGGTGGATATGGACCTATAATTGGTTATACGAGAGTCCTGGTGGTGTCATGAATTTTCGGGAAAATGTTCAAAGATTTCCCACCCCTCATTTTCATTTTTTCTCAAAAACATACCACCGCATGACGCATCAATTATGTAGTGGTGTTGTTTTGTCAAGCCATAATAGAAATTTTGTACCAATTGCCAACGTGGCACTTAATGATGAGGACACTTCCTTATGAGTTCATTCAATCTATCCCAAGTGTCATGAAATTATTCTCCCTCTAATTGTGTAAAAATTATTAAAGCATGACAAATTTGATTGGTCTTGCCAATCGGGAAATATATTTTTTTAAATTCTTATTGACACTTGTTCTACGTGGTGATGCTTCCAGATGCTAAGGTATTGAGCCTTTGTTTAGTTCGATCCCTCAAAAAGAAAGGAAAGAGCTTCAACTGGAGGGAATCAATAGTGAAATATAAAATATGCATCGTAGAATATATATCCATGAACTCAGTAAAATATGCGTAAGGGTCCTCATTTTCGCGCCCATGGAAATTTGGTAGAAAATTCAAAAGTGTGGACTTGATTTCATAATGTGTAGCCATCGAAGTTGGTTGTCTAACATAATTTGGATCCAAGAATGGATCAGGCAAAAAGTAGTCCCCGATGGCCGAATATGTTTGCCTATTTCCACCGACAATTTCCAATGGAGCATGAATATTACCAATGGCAGCGAATGATTCATTGTTGAAGTCGCCTATTAGATTGACATTGTTTTCATTATTCTCAGTCATTGGAATCGAAAGTTGACTCTTAGATGTAGAATGGTGTATTCGGGCTATTTGTTTAAGTTCCAAATCGATGACTTCAAGCTCCGGGCACAAAGATCGGTGTCCAAGCATAAGACAGTAAATATAAACCCTAAGAAATACTTACAATGTTCTTTGGATGAAGTTGACTAACTCATTCCCAATGTCGCAAGTAATCCTTATAGGTTCCCTGAAAAATTATCGAAGCCACACGCGTAACGTGAAAAAAGAAAGTGCATATAATAAAACAAATAAATGAAAATAAAACTACAAACTAACGCAAGAAACAAAATCCAATTAAGGAAACCGTTTAACTTTTCCCAGCAATGGTGCCAAAACTCCATGGAACGGCACGGATTGTCTAATAGCACGTATCGTCTTACGGTGTATAATTTATCTTATCCTAACGAACGGGATCAATTACGCACTATTGCATAAACTATGATTGAATACAAATAAAACAATCGAACGAGATAGAAAGAATTGAATCATTCATTCATAAACACAAGCGTCTTGTTCATGCAATCAATTCCAAATACAAATCAAACAATAGAACTAAGAGTAATGGATTTCAAACTTTATACGATTACCCTATAAGTTGAAGCTCTAGATGGCCATGGACATGGCGGCCATTGGACAAGAGGAAGAAGATAAAAACTCCATGGAAGTTTCCTCCTTGGTTATGGCTCTCTAGCCTTTGTCTCTAGGGTTTTTCCTTTGGAATATGATAGAAAATAATACCAAACCGAAGTGGGCTAACCTAGCTCTTAAGTTGCCCTTAACTACCCCTCAAACACAATTAAAAACTAATCAAAATCCACAAATTCGGGCCTCCTTGTCTGAACTATGGTCTAGCTCGTCCGAACGACTATTCAGACTTCCAAAACACACGTATCTAGTCGGCTCATCCTGACCAACTTTCTTTCTCGTCCAGATGACGGTCTGCTCCCGTCTCGACCAGCTTCTCTTCCGTCCAGACCATGTTTTATGGATCAAAAACATAGCTTCTAGATGGATCGTCCGGACTACTGAGGTCCATCATTTGGACGAGGATGGCAGTATTGATGTTTTTCTGCCTTTTGATCACTCTTCTTTACTTTTTAGGTCTCGGTCTATTCTTCAATATTGTTTGGAACATCAATACCCACGTAACCTCACATGAACATCATCAATTTGGCCTCGGATGCTCCATTTTATCTTTATTAGCTCATTTCTTGCTTAATATATGGAAAATCAAATAAAGCTGTGAATCCCACAAAACTCATCAAATACAAGGCTTAGGACTAACAAATTATATGTCTAAGGAACATAATTAGGTACGTTACCGTACCTAGCAAATGGTATAGATCCATATTGTGGTGATTGTTCCTCCATAGCAACATGGTTAGTTGTTGATATGGTTTCTAGTTTGCTAGCTTTTTATGAATCTTCGAACATATTCCTTCAAATTTTGTGGTTTTATGCAATGATCACACCACGATCTGCCTCCATTTCCTTTCTGTCAATTGTTAGAGGGAGAAAATTGGGTTTTGGGAGCCGAGATTTTGACTATATTCAGTTGTTGATGAGATCCCATCATGAGATTATTTTCCAACTTTTTCCACAATAGACTTCAAAAAATACCTCTTTATGGCTTGGTGGCTTCACTCCCACGAGTCATCCTATGATTTCATCAAGTGTTTTGTTTTATCCAAATAGAAATTTATACTCATTTTCCTTCGATAATATTTTTATGCAACAAACTATCAGTGGCACAGTTTCAGTTATGAATTTCAAATATATAAAATTATCGCCATAGATGAGTAAGAGTATTGAAATATTCAATTACAAAAAGATCGCCTTGACATAAATCGTGGAGCATTCCTTCGATTTGGATAATTTCCCATGTGTTTTCTTTCTCTCAAAAAAATTTATTTTTCCATGTCCCATATTTCTTTGACAGTCTCAAATGCCAAAAAAATCAATATCGATAGTCATCGAGTTCACAAGTCATGACATGACCATATTATTTTCTGTCATTCATCTTTTGTAGGTTAGTGTTGTGATTGCTTGTTCAGTTAATGCTCCAGTGATATAGTCTGCCTTTTGTTTTCCTTGAATGAATTTAAGGATGGATTGAGACCATTATAAATAATTTTTCCTATTTAACCTATGGGTAGTTATAGGAAGATGAGATGTCTTCATCTTAGATGAGAATAAAGATGATGAAATGATGACATGATGGGTTGGTAGTCATTTTAATTATTAGACCGTATTTATACATAAAAGAAGGAGAGTAATAAGTAAGAAAGACTCGAATAGTGACTTATCATGAAAAAATGATGAGAATACATGGTTTAACCCACTTCGATACCATGAAGAAAATAAAATGGATACATAGTATGAGAAACGTTATTGCATTAATTACTATGCCAAAATTGGCTATTTATGGTATTTAAAAACTGGCGGTAATACTATTAATGGAGGTAATAACAACGAAATATAAACTACTGGTAATACCGCCATTGAGAATACAAAAATGACATTAGATTACCACTATGCCAAAATTGGCTATTAGCGGCATTTAATGACATCAAAATACAAATTTTCGATGATACTGCCGTCAGGAATACAAAAAACGACATTAAATTGTCGTCGGTAATACTAAAAACAACGGTAATTCTATAAACCATCGGAAAAAATTAAGAAATATTTGCGGCATTTTCAAAAACTGTCGAAAAAGCCAATCGTCGTATAAAAATGTCTATGTGACAGCCATATGCCCACCCACATGGCACTTGTATGGCACACGCGTGTCCGTGTGGTGCTTGTGTGGCACCACGCTTGCATGGCACCCGCGTGGAAAGAAATATTTGAAGTAAAAACTTGGTCCCCAAAATTAGAACTCGTGAACTTTACCTTTCATGCGATCCTACTTCCCAACTATGTCAAGCTTATTATATTTTCAAATACTCAATAAAATATATTTATTATATACAGAAGAATTTAACTTTTATCGAGGGTAATAAAATCGATAGTAATGTTTTTAAAAAAAACTTTAGTGTCATTATTTTGACAAAACTGCCAGTAATAGTGACCCTTTAACGGTGGTAATAAAATCGCCGGTAATAATACCCTTTAACGACGGTAATAAAACTACTAGAATGTTTTTGTGAAAATTTCTTCTTTAGCGGCATTATTTGAGAAACACCGATAATAGTGGATTTTTTGCGGCATTTTCATAAATGTCGGGAATACAAATGTCATTAATACTCAATTTGGGCATAGTGTACCACAGGTAATACCATTAACGACGATAATTCAATAAACTGTCGAGAAACGTTGAGCAATATTTTCAATATTTTCAAAAACCGCCGGAAAAGCCTCTAGTTGTATTTAAAAAGTTCATGTGGCCACCGCGGGACGAGAAATATTGGAAGTGAAAACTGTCCCCAAGATTCAAACTCATGATCTTTACCTTTTGCTCGCGTCTACTTACCAATTATGCCATGCTTATTATGTTTTCAAATACTCAATGAAATATATTTATTATATACATAGGAATTTAACCTTTACCGGCGGTAATAAAATCACCGATAATGTTTTTGAAAAAAAAAATCTTTAGCGGTATTATTTGAGAAAATTGTCAGTAATAGTGACCATTTAACGGCAGTAATAAAATCGTCGATAATATTTTTGCGAAAATTTCTTCTTTGGTGGCATTATTGGAAAAAATCGTCGGTAATAATGCTCTTTAATGGCAGTAATAAAACCGTCGATAATTTTTTGTGGAAATTTCTTCTCTAGCGGCATAATTTAAAAAAATCGTCGGCAATAGTGGCTTTTTGCGACATTATAGAAATGACGGTAATAGTGGCTTTTGTGGCATTTTCACAAATGTCAGAAATACAAATGTCAAAAATACTCAATTTTGGCGTACTGATTTCATGAACTGAGAAAAATATAAATAGATTACAAGAGATATAATTCGGAAGAGAAATTACTCTATTATAGAAGGTAAAGAGAAAAGTATAAAACTAAGATTACTTTCTATATACATAGAGGTAGACTAAATTGTGCAGGAGGAAAAAGAAAATAAATAATACATGAAAGAAATCAATAATTTCTACAAAAATCTAGTGAAGATCAGGTCCGGTCGTCAAGCTAAGAGAATGCTTGTTCAGACGAAGATGATGCTTGTCCGGTCAAAGATTCCGAAGAAGAAAAGGATGAGCCTCAGATGAGCTTGTCCGAACGAAGGAGAGATGTGGTAAACGGACAGCTTGATTTTCAACATCTATTCTATTAATAAAGGGAGAACACATGAAACTGTGAAGATTTTTTTACCCAAAATATCCCTAATATTCAACCATAATACTCAATTGCATCAGACACATGGTGTGTGCCCTGATGAAATCGGCTCAATTTGGTCTTCGCTCAACCCAAACCAGTCTTTTGCTCAAGCCCTCATTTCGCTTGAGCATATTCCTCCTGCTCAAGCGATTGTGTCTCTCAATCCAAGGTCGAACTCACTGGAGTCGAGCGACTCCCTTCGCTCAAGCGGCTTGCCCCTTTCGCTTGAGCGAAAATTAAATCGCTTAAGCGAAATCTTTGGCAGTTCTGGATTCGATTAGGGCTTGCGGCTATTTTGTATAAATGGAATATTTTTTCCTTTGTTGATATGATGCGATACAGTAGGGATAATTGATGCCATTTGTTCTGTTGCTACAACGACAAATGAAAGAGGTGCTATACAGTTACAAGATTTGAAGCTCTCTTCTTTGACTGCCATTGTACGCAACTTGAAGGGATTCACAGGAGAGGGTTTTGAGCAGATTTGTATTGCCCTTTGTTCTTTTATTGAGAGGAGATTGTAACGATCCGTTGTGATCGATCTGTAGCCTTTCGAGGCATTTGTTCCCCGTTGATAATACAATCACCCCCGTTTGGCTGCCCGTGGACGTAGGTATACATTGCACACTGTATACTGAACCACGTTATATCTGTGTGTTATGTGTTCTTATCTTTTCGGTATCGTTTATCGTTTTTCGTATCATCGCATATTCAATCGCGCATCTGTGTTTGTTTGTGATCTGCGCTTCCGCACAACAAACTGGTATCAGAGCCTAGGTTTCAGATCTCGGTTTTGCTTTCGGCGATTGTTTTGTTCTGATATTGAAGGACGATGTCGGGTCGCGTTTCAGAGAACCAAGATCGATCAGCTACGTCAGATCACTTGGAGAATCCTTTCTCCTCCTCCCAATCAGGTTCGGGTTACAGGCCCGGTGCATCAAGGCCGGTGATTTCTTCGGCCAAATTTGACGTGGAAAATTTGACGGCACCAACAATTTCGGTATGTGGTAGTGCGAGGTGTTGGATGTTCTGATCCAACATGAGTTGGATTTTACTTTGGAGGACAAGCCTGATGAAATCAATGACAAAGACTGGGATCGCATCAATCGGCATGCATGTGATTTCATACGGCTGTGTCTCGCAAAGGATCAGAAATATTTTGTTATACCGAAAACGAAGGCAAACGATTTGTGGAAAAAGCTCGAGGACAAGTTCATGACCAAGAGCGTTGAGAATCGCCTTTATCTAAAGAAGAAGCTCTTCCGATTCAGTTACAGCCCAGGTACAACTATAATGGAGCATCTTACTGATTATAACAAAATACTTGTTGATTTACGGAATTTGGATGTTGAAATCCTCGATGAGGATAAGGCTATTTTATTGTTGAATTCCCTACCGGATCAATATGATCATTTGTCAACAACTCTGATGTATGGGAAGGATACAATTAAATATGATGATGTCTCTAATGCACTCATGAATAATGAGTATCGGAAGAAAGATAAACAGGCCAATAGGGACTCATCCAGCGAAGCACTATCTGTCAGAGGCAGGTCTGAAAAGAAACAGGGTGGTAAATACATAGGACGTTCCAAATCCAAGGGAAGAGGAAGTTCTAGTTCTGGAAGGGTTGCTAAAGACGAGTGTGCCTATTGTCGTCAGAAAGGGCATTGGAAGAAAGATTGTCCCAAAAGAAAGGACAAGTCTGATTTCAAAGTCAACATAGTACAGTCGGATGATTCTGATTCTGATTTAGCATTATTGGCTTCATCTCTAGTTTGTTAGTCTGATTAGTGGATTCTCGATTCGGGATGCACCTACCACATGTGTCCTAACAAGGATTGGTTTTCCAGTATTAATATGATTGATGGTGGAGCAGTTTTTATGGGAAATGATTTTGCTTGTAGAACTCTCGGGGTAGGGAAGATCAGGTTGAAGCTACATGATGGAACAATCCGTGTCTTATCTGATGTTCGGTATGTGCCGGACCTAAAGAAGAATCTTATATCATTGGGTGCTTTAGACTCCAAGGGTTATCAGATTACGATAAAAGGTGGAGCTCTAAGGGTTGTTTCTGGTGCTCTAATCGTGATGAAGGGAATTCGGCAGAATAACTTGTATTTTCTTCAGGGGAGTACAGTTTTGGGTGGAGCAACCAGTATTTGCAGCAGTATTGGGGTAGAGATATCTGATACCACCAGATTATGGCACATGAGGCTTGGTCATGCTGGCGAGAAGGCTATGCAGGGACTTGTGAAGCAGAATTTACTCAAGGGTGCCAAGACTTGCAAGATAGATTTCTGTGAGTATTGTATTCTGGGGAAGCAGACTAGAGTCAAGTTCGGCACTGCTATTCACCGTACCAAAGGTACTCTTGACTACGTACATTCAGATATATGGGGGCCTGCTAGGGTTGCTTCTTTCGGAGGTAAACATTAATTTGTTTCTTTTGTTGATGATTATTCTCGCCGTGTTTGGATTTATATTATGAAACACAAAGATGAGGTGTTTGACGTTTTTCTTAAGTGGAAAACTCTTATAGAAACCCAGATAGGCCGGAAGATCAAGCGCGTCAGATCTGATAATGGAGGAGAGTATAGAGCCGATCCGCTCTTTGATGTTTGTGAAAAATTTGGTACTGTGCGGCACTTTACGGTGAGAGGCACACCACAGCAAAATGGTGTGGCAGAGAGGATGAACTGTACTTTACTGGACAAGGTGCGGTGTATGCTATCCAATGCTGGTTGGGTAGATAATATTGGGCAGAAGTAGTGGTATATGCTAGTCATTTGGTCAACCAGTTGCCATCTATTGCTCTTGAGGGTAAAACGCCATTGGAGGTATGGTCAGGAAAACCTGCTTCAGATTATGATTCTTTGCACATTTTTGGTTGTCCTGCTTATTATCATGTCAGGGAATCAAAGCTGGATCCTAGAGCCAAGAAAGCATTGTTCTTGGGCTTTAGTGAGGGTGTCAAGGGATACAGATTACAGGATTTGGAGTCAAAGAAGGTTCTTATCAGTCGGGATGTGACCTTCAATGAATTGGAGTTTCTAAAGCAACCTGTGAAGGTTGTGGATGAAGAAGTTGCTCCACAACAGGTGGAGTTTGATACTGCCATGGTTCCTCAGATTCCGGATCAGTTAGTTGATAATGGTAATGGAGTTGATTCTGATGATGGTATTTCAGTTGATGGTGATGCTCACGTTGACAGTTCCAGTTCTTCTCAACAGCAACAACAATAGCAAGAGTCTATTGCAACATCTCGAACCAAGAGGGTCATTCGGGTACCTGCGAGGTATGTTGATATGGTTGCCTATGCTTTACCGGTTATTGATGCAGATATCACATCCACTTTCAAAGAAGCTATGAAGAGTCCAGAAATTGAACAGTGGAAGAATGCTATGGGTGAAGAGATGACTTCTCTTCACAAGAATCAGACATGGGATTTGGTTTCGCTTCAGAAAGGCAAGAAGGAGATTGGTTGCAAATGGGTCTACACCAAAAAGGAAGAGTCATCCAAACCAAACGATATTCGCTACAAAGCACAATTGGTGGCCAAGGGCTATGCACAGAGGGAAGGTATTGATTATAATGAGGTATTTTCTCTTGTTGTGAAGCATGTGTCCATTCGTATTTTGATTGCTTTGGTAGCTCAGTTTGATTTGGAGTTGGCATAGCTGGATGTAAAGACTACTTTCTTACATGGTGATTTAGAGGAGGAGATTTATATGTCTCAGCCTGGTGGTTTTCGGGTTGCTGGGAATGAGAAGTTGGTTTGTCGTTTGAAGAAGTCTCTCTACGGTTTGAAACAATCGTCGCGGCAATGGTATAAACGTTTTGATAGTTTCATGTTGGCACAAGATTATACTCGTAGTCAGTTTGATCATTGTGTGTATTTCAGGAAGCTTGCAGATCAGTCATTTATTTATTTTCTTTTATATGTTGATGATATGCTGATTGCATGTAAAAGCAAGGTGGAGATAAACAGGTTGAAGGTTCAGCTGAATCGGGAATTCGAGATGAAAGATCTCGGCGAAGCACGAAAAATTCTGGGAATGGAGATTATACGTGATAGGGTGAAGGGTACCGTTCACCTAACTCAGCAGCAATATTTGAAGAAGGTGCTTGGGCGATTTGGTATTGATGGGAACTCAAAAATGGTGAGTGTTCCATTGGCTCCACATTTCAAACTTAGTACTTTGCTATCTCCTACCACAGATGAGGAACGAAAATATATGGCAACCGTTCCTTATGCAAGCTTAGTTGGAAGTCTGATGTATGCCATGGTTTGCATGAGGCCTGATTTGGCTCAGGCCGTCAGTATGGTTAGTCGTTATATGCATGATCCAGGAAAGGTTCATTGGCAGGCGGCTAAATGGATTTTGC
>NMUG010013328.1:0-10138 GCA_002855965.1 Monotropa hypopitys
AACAAGTCCCACTTTCCATAATCTCTCATCCATTATTCACCATCTTTATCTCATTTCTTCTTCTATCCTCACAATTGATTTTCAAAATGGGACAATATTTCCAAATCCCAACATCATTACGAATATAATTTATCATTGTCACCTCAAGTTTCATCGAACGACAATAACGATCCACATTACATGATACACCAAGGACTTATCACCACGACGTCTTTGCCAACTTGCTCTTAAAAATGCCAAAACGACTATAGTTTTATCCACTCATGATGAACATAATATGATCAACCCAATTCTTCTCTTACCATCCCCAAATTTACATCTCAACCAAAATCAAGGTTATCCTTAAACTTAGGCAAATCGTGCCACGAATATCATAGAATATAATCCCCCAATCTATTTAAGAATTTAGGTATATTCACTTTATCCTCCAGATTTCAAATCCTTAAGCTCAATTCTCTAGCCACATAAAATACTTACCCACACTTCCATTCTCTTTCTTTTTAGTCTAGCATCTCTCGACACAAACACACTAGCCTCAACATTAAGAGTTCACCATCTTGGTTACAAAAATTAAACTCAACACCAATAAGGGAGACTAACAACTTTCTATTAAGACATCAATCCTTTCTTTAACCTCTTAAAATCATTCTCACCCTTTCCTTAGTAACTCAAATCTTATACCATCTATCTGAACCATACAACCACGTGACTTGACCGAAAAGGTCTCTAAAACCTTGTAATAGCAATCTGCTAACCCAAGAATTTGCCTCGAAACGCATATCAACCTATTGCACACCACCCAAGTTCCATTTTCTTCTCCGGTTTTACGCCAATGCTCTCATTAAGGATAGGATAACTCAAAGGTACCGTTCAACACTACCAACAGTTTCACCTGCAATTAGCTACAACAACTTCTTGCTTCTCAATTTCTGATAAACCAATACTCAAATATTGCTCATACTCTTTCCCAAGTCGATAATACACTAAGGTTTTCGTCTAAGTCGCAATTCCAAAGAATATAAACTATCCATACCGACTCTACTCAACACAACTCTCTCACCACCCATACATCCCCAAGATATCGCTAACATTCCTTTCTCCACCATAACATAGGCGACAAAACTAACTAACACCATACTGAGATTCCCTTAATTGCCATAACTTTTAAATTTCATACCTAACCCAATCCACAATAAGGTTTCTTTTCGAAACATACTACTACCACTCCAGGACAAGGCCTAATGTAACACTGAATCCAAAACATATTATAATTTCATTAACATCCCGATAATAACACACGCTATGCATAACACAAGTTACACTTTCTAGTTATCCTCTTTTAGGCTCTGACAAAAACACACACCAGTTTATATTAGATTCATTACCTTCTCTGTATCTTTGGCGATCCACATTTCCCCCTTCTGACACATTACTTCCAACATAGCTCACACACATGCATTCAACTACATGCCCCAATAGTAAAAAGTCATAATACATTTGTTACTCTTTTATCCATACCGAAAACAATTTGACTCGATGGCCTTATTGAATTTTTAATTTACCTTAAGCAATATTCTGCACTGAAAATAAAATTCTTACTACGTGCCCATCTACGAATTTAGTATTAACATATATATACCACTATTTTGTGCCAATTCTAACTCATTGGTCACTAATTTGTTTAACAGGATGTGTATATTTTTCGTGCAGCCATCCAAATATCATGGTGGTAATTACGTAACAGTGCAACTCATTATCGAGTACAAAATGTTAAAAACAGTAAATATATATCTGTTGCACTTTTGTCTGCACCACTCGTCACAAACTCTGTAATTGATGCTGGAAGTCAACTCTGTTGCTATAAATATTGAACCGCTTGGTATCCATACTAGTTGTACTCGAACATTTGAACCATTGAGTCTTCTTTAGCACATACTCTCCTCCATAACATAGAACTCCACAACCGAGACATCCCTTAAGAATTATTGAATCTGTCTCACCCAATTGTCACCTAATACCCAACTCTTTCTTTTCCCCCATCCACATTTCAAATCTCATATCCCCACACTCCTCCTTTGATTGCCATCTGACGCTTTTGGACACCAAATCATTATGTGCCATTCCTCACCACAATAGGATATACCACTTTATTGACTTTGAGAACACAATCCTTAACCCAAAGATTCCCTGAACACATTTAGAACAATGATACATTACCCACTGATTATTAGTCATCATCCAATTTCCACGACTGTGCTTCTTCTCCTCATTATGTGGTTTAGCACCATTATTCTCACCACCCAAAACTTTTATAACTCAACTCTCAACACACTTCACACTACTACAACCCGATATGTTTGATTTCAAAATTCAACTGGCTTATTTCAAGACCACTATGTTGTTCCTCCAATTTTACAATTTTCCTCTTAGCCCTTCTAATCACAATCACCAAGTACACCATATTTCATTCTGTAAAAGAAACCAATTGGACTGTCCCCTCTCGACATCAAACAATTCTAAATTTTCCAACTCTTTTTCTCCTTGATTCACTAATTCTAGCATATTTGGATACAACTTCAATTCTTACCTCAAAAATTTTCACCCTCATTTCCATTTGCCTCAATGTACAAACGCTTCATCTAGCACAAGTCTATAATGCTCTGAGAGAAACCGTCACTAAAACTTTTAACCAACATTTCCCAAGAAATCACTTTAGACACGACTGATATTACCTCTGTTAAATATGCCGATCCCGACCTTAAATATCTTTCCACAATTAAAATATCTCATCCCTAAACATAAAATGTTACTCTCACCTTTTTAATCATCAATTTCTCTCCAAGACATCACCAATTCATTCTATAACATTTTCCCAATCCATTGCTTCGTTGGGCATTACTACTTGCCCAAACTCTTCGAATTCAATCTATAAAATTTTAAAGTCAACGAACCTGTCCTTCTGCCAATTGCCTACATCATTTAGTCATCTATCCTTAGAATTCTTTACTGAAATCGAGCAATTCTCATCTTCTTTAATTAACTGATTCTCTGTACTGTCCAATTATCGCACATTCTTCATTTCCTTCCACATACTTAGATAAGAAACATGGTGGACACAAGTGTCAGATATAAAATGCATGTGTTAGTCAACACAGCTCAATGACTCAAAGCATGACTCGACATCCTATGGTCCACTACTTAGCCACCCTAACCATTAGTTTTTTGTTGTACTATGTTTTTCCACTTAACTTTCCAAGACTTTCTATTGGAAGATAACGTTGATCAGGCATTCTTCCAATCGGATTTCAAGTCAAGTCCCATGGGTGTCAAAGACACACATAATAGTCCCAAAACACTAACACCCCAACTTCCAACAATTACCTCAAACTCATACCTCAAGTACCATTCCATCAATCACATGGTCCCTTAACTCGGACCTAAAACCTATGCTCTGATACCAAGTTGTAACATCCCAAACTCCAAAAACACACAAAATTTTAAAATTTTCATAGACCTCTTATTTAAGTAAAGCCTCAAGTAGAATTGTCAACATAAAACAACGGAAATAAGTAAACCTCAAACATGAACCCAATAGCGCTAAAGTACTCAAACCTCAAAAGAAGAAGCATCAAAGAAACATTTAAAACCACTATAAACTTTCATAATAAATCTTCTAAAACCAAAAGATAACAACAATCTACCAAGGAAGCTAAGAAGAGCCACAAGTCAACATCTTCCAAAAGACCACCTCAGCCCATCAATCACATCCAAGCATCCAATGACCTCCAGCCTTGTAGTGGACCACTAACCCTGCGACCTATTTCCAAGCCAAAAACATGGAAACAGAGTGTGAATATAATATTTTCGACTTCCAAAACACAAGTAATATTAGTAACAAAAAATCATAAATATGAGCAGTTATGACTTTCATTCCACAATGCATCTCATGCATGATACTTTAAATAATGGCCAAAGCACTTTTTCAAAAGATTTGAGCATCCCATGCCCTGAAAATGGCTACTACTATAGGTAGTAGTTCGTACGCCCCACGCACATTCTTGGGGTACGTCCCACGCACCCGTTGGACTTACTCTGGTTGCCAACAATCATCACCCGTCCCACGAAGGCATGCATAATAAATTTATACGTGCATATTATTCTTTCCATCACAACTCATGCATTTATATCCATGCATATCATCACATCATGCCATCATGCTCATTCACATTATTCTCATCATGCATTTATGTTCATGCATTTCATACTCATCATGCATTCATGTTCTAACACAACAACTATACCATTAACTTCTCATGTCATATTAAATAGTTAATTAAAAATAACATTGTGAACCTACAATTAAAGATACCACATCCTTAAACTCACCAGCACCATTGTTCAAACCTTTTCCTTGCCTAGTTCAAACCTTTTCCTTGCCCTTGAGTGAGACCTCAATGCCTTCCTCAAACGTCCCTGTCAAAACAATTACAATTTCAGTCCACATGAATATATAGTTTTGACAAGAAAATAATGAAAGCATTAAATTAAATCAACTGAATCGATAACCATCTTTAAATAACTTATTAGAGTCCTTAAATAGCCCATAATACCTTCCAAACGCATCCCAAGGCCATACCCGAACACTCTAATAAGTACCAAAAAACTGCCAGCAAAACCCAGGAGGGGCCGGTCTACCACCATATGGGGGACCGGTACCCGCCACTCAGGTACTCTGCTGCTCAACCGGGGGACCGGTCTCCCCACATATAAGGGACCGGTACCTGCCCAAAAAAGGATTTTGGGGAGCTTACTGCTTTGATAGGGGACCAGTCTCCCTGCATGTCGGGGACCGGTACCCGCCTGTGCAGAGCCGATTTTCAGAAAAATATTTTGACGAACCACTTCATCCCCAACCTTCCTAACTCGATCATTTTGCCTCCAAAACTCAAAAATCATTTATAGAAAAGTGTTCTAAACACCTAGATGTCATACATACTCAAATGGTGGCCTTCACAACTCTTTGTTTCATCAAAAATTCAAGTTTTGAAGATCTAGATCTAGGTTTTTCTCCAAAAACGAGTTTGATACAAAACACTCACTCTGGCCCTAACAATGAACGAAATCAAAAAATAAAATCAGTAAGAATGATCTTACTTGAGTTGTGAACAGGGTTGGAAAGGAGATTTTCTTCCAAAAATCATCCATGGAAATTGTTCAAGCCATTCCCTCTCTCCCTCTCCCTCTAGATTGATTTTGAGCAAGAACAAGAATGGGGGCTAGGGAATCCCCAACCCCTACAAATCAGATTTTGACATTAATTTACCTCCTTGCCCCTTCATTAATCCCCCTATTTACCCTTGTGTGCCATTGATCTCACTTATCTTTACACTTATTAATTAAAAACATAGGAAATACATATAAATCCCATTAATTACTCTTTTAACTCCAATAATAAACAAAGTAGGTTTATTATTCCCTTACTTTATCCTTTGATAATTGTTAAACATTTTAAAATTATTATTATAAGAAACGAGTATTACATCTGATCAGTGTTGTGATAGATTTCTAATCTCGTGAATCATTCCTGATAGGTACATAAGATATGAACCAAGGACCACTCGTAATATTATCCCAGTGGTAGGGAACATATACACCTTATATTATGAGCCCAAGGCCAGGACTATTATCTTACATTATTAGCCCAAGGCCAGGGCTTGAAAGCAATGATAGCATTATCAATCTCTTAGGAACATTTCTTCTTATAATTCTTTCAATACACTTTTCTATTCCAAAACCTTTTCTTCTTTCAAAACCATTCTTTTCTTTCCTTTGAAAATCATTTTCATATTCCAAAAACAATCTTTCTATCCTTTCATATTTCCTCCAAAACTCTTCCATTTCTCTTCTTTTAAACCACACATTTAACATTCTATTTCAAATCATTTCATTCCAAAAATCATTTCTCTTTTTAAAACATTTCTTTAGACACTTTAAGGTATTTCATATTTGTCCTTCAAAACCCCCATTTTAACCCTTTCCTTTTAAAACTCGTGTGATCCATAGGTTTTAAACCATCTTCTTAACACATTTTAACACAATCATATTATACTAAGAATAATATTAACTTATCTAGACTATACAATCTATAAAGTATTCACCTTTTATAGATTCCTCAAAAAATTCCCATCGGCTCCTCAAATACCTATAAAAGCTTCAAATAATCCATATAAGATTCTATTATAAATAACCCACTGAAAGTTATAATAAAATCTCAAATTTATAAGATTTTCCCAAAAATTTACTTTTCACCCTGTTGGGGGCCAAACTATTCAGAGGCCGGAGCCACGACCTCCTCCAAGAGGACCACAAGGCAGGCCAGCTCTCAGGGGTCCGAGCAAGGAAGAACCGGCGTTAGGACCTCCCTGGGACTCTCTCCGGCCAGGAGACTCAAAGTCCAGGGGTGGTGCCTAGCCGAAGCTACACCAGACCGAGGCCGTGTGTCCGAGCAAAGCCAAGGGCCGACGACAGGAGCTCCCTCGGGGTCATTTCTGTATAGAAGCTTTATTTTCCAGGGACAGACCCTTCCAACAGCCAGTTGCACCGAAGCATGTCGCTTCGGCCGAACAGGACAAATGCATCGTTTGCTGCAAAGATTCCCTCAGAGACAGCATTCCGGGTTTTGCGCACATGACAGACACACGCCTGACACAGAATCAGCTTTTCCGTGATTTTCGCAGCATGTCAGGCACGCTTCACATATCAGGTGCCGCCGCCTGACATTGTCGGGGCCGACCGGTCGGCCACACGCTCAGACGCATAGGTGGGACGAGCGCACTGCCCCATGACACAGCACAGCGTCACACCCATGCCGAAGCGCATGTCTCCCACTCTCCGATGTCATATAAATAGAGAAGAGCATTCAATGCAGAGGTACATCTTCTCACTCTAGCCCATACTCTGCCATTTCACTTTCTCTCTCTAGAATCTTTGCTGACTTTACTATCGGAGGGTCTACCGGCGACATTCGCCGATAGCCTAATGTTTCCTTCTTTTGCAGCCAAGGCTCAGGCTCATCTCCACCGCTAGCATCCGGAGACCACCACAGGAAAGACTTACCCCCCCCAACAATTGGCGACTCCGCTGGGGAACCTTTCTCAAACTCTCAAATCTCCGATCCTGGCTTAAAGATGACTTCCAAGGGCCAAAACTCTAGAGGAAAGCAGTCTGATGGCCGAAGGAACAGGGGAAAGGAAATTGCATGGACAGGGTACTCTGCTCTCCTCACTCCTGAGTGTGCCCGTGCCGGTGACGCCAACTACCATACCAGCGAGTGCCCTGACCCTCCGGCCAAGCTTACCACGAGGCAGTATATCCGCCAGCTAGAGGGCGATCTGGGCTGAAGGGATCACCAAATTGATGCCCTCATCCGAGAAATGACCCTCCTGAGGGAGGCTACCGAGAAGAAAAGGGCGACACTTGCATTGAGCCGTGCCGATAAGAATGACAGGGAGTACCAAGAGCCTTCCCAGAGCAGGAGCAGGACTGAGCTGGATAGGCAGTTAGTCCTCAACAGACTGGGAGTAAGAGAGGAAGAAGCCCCTGCCCGGCAGAGGGTTAACGAGGATCATCACGTCAGGCGCCGAGTCTCTCCTCCCCGGCAAAGGGTTGAGCGTTCAGCTGAACGTCGTCGGCCCTTGCCACCCGTCTTTGACCGTCTCGGTCCAAACACAGCTCAGAGACCCCACCTAGCACTGGAACAGTCACCGTCCAGGCGTCAGAGGCACAGCGGCCAGGGAGACAGTCAGGCACCTCATTCAGAGCAGGAGGTTTCCCAGAGGAGGAGAAGGGAGGTCCCATCGGCTCGGACCTATGAGCTGTGCCGGCGGGATATAATCCTCTGCACTTCCTTTTCCCCAGAAATTGAAGCTACGAGGCCTCCAGCAGGTTTTTCAGCCCCCAAGTTCAACAAATATGATCCCAAAATGGATTCGAATACCCATATTGTACACTTCGGGCAGATGATGTCCCTCTACTTAGGGGAGGATGCCTTGATGTGCAAGCTATTCCCATCCATCCTAGGTGAGGTTGGGTTACTCTGGTTTGACCGACTGCCGTCAGGGTCCATCTCCTTCTAGATAGACCTCTCAACGGCCTTCCTGGCTCGGTTCATCACCAGCACCAGAGTCAAGAAAGAAGTTGATTCCCTCCTCGATCTTCGGCGAGCTAGGTCAGAATCTCTGCGCTAATACACAGCCCGGTATTGTGAATGAGCTCATGGCCAAAATTGAGCTCCACGCCAAACTCGAAGAAGCCAAGGAGGAGAGGAGCAAGGCCGAGCAGCGCTCCGGCCACGGTTCCAGTCACAACAGTGTGTTCAAGCGAAAGGAGACCAAGACTGTCCAGTCGGGAGAGTCGCGGACGTACAAGTCGTACAAATTTGTGGCCCACACCACCGTCTTCAAACAGCTGACATTCATGCTCCTTCGCAAAATAAAAAAGGAGCCATTTTTCAGATGGCCGGAGAAGCGGTTAGGAGCTCAGAGAGGCAGCAATGACAAATTCAGGTGCTTCTACCACAAAGAAAAAGGATACCTGACGACCAACTGCCGATCCTACAAAGACTTCCTTGAGGATTTTTTCATCACTGGCCACCTTGGGGAGTTTATTGATGCAGAAAAGACAGTTGCCATGCCGAAGGAGGATCCCAAGCCGGCACTGCGAATCATCAATGTGATCCATGGGATGGTGGATCACCGACGAGATAAGTAGCTTCGGTCAGAGCTTCAGCAGATAGAGGCAAAGGAAATCCTTGTCATTCAGCCCATGCCAAAGAAGTCGAAGTCGGACTCCAGGTATTCCATAACCTTCTCAGATAGGGATTACGAGAGAGTGCAGCACCCACACGACGATGTGCTAGTCGTCGCCCTACAAGTTGCCGACTTCCAGGTCTGAAGGGTCCTCGTTGACCTCGGCAGTTCGGCATATGTCATGTACTACTCCCTGTTCAAGAAAATGGGGTACAAAGAAGAAGACCTTCAACCGACCGACGTGCCACTAGTGGGATTCAACATCGCGTCAGTCTGGCCGCTCGGCAAAATGCTCATCCCGGTGACCATCGGCACGGTCACCATCGAGGTGGAATTTGTAGTGGTTGACATCCCATCACCCTACAACGCTATTCTGGGCCGAACCTGGGTCCATAGTATAAAGGGAGTGGCTTCCACATACCACCAGGTTATCAAATTTATTGGCAAAAGAGGTGTGGAGGAGCTTAGGGGAGATCAAACCTCGGCGAAGCAGTGCTACATCGCTGCTGTCAAAGGAAAGGTTACCCCTGAGCAAGTCCACTGGGTGGAGGTTCCAGATCAACCAGTGCCGGAGGATGTCGGTTCAAGTGCCTCGACAAAATCCATTGAGGACCTTGACACCGTCCCTCTAAGCGTCGATGATCCGGAGCGCTTCTTTCTTATCGGTTCTGAAATGACCGAATCAGACAAGGAGGCCATGATCGGCTTCCTGAACCGTAACGTTGAAGTGTTCGCCTGGACACCTTACGAAATGCCAGGCGTGGATCCGGAGTTTATCAGCCATCACCTCAACGTCCGGCCTGAGTGCCGGTCCATTGTTTAGAAGGCCTGGCGATCGGCAGCTGCTCATGCCGACGCCGTCATAGAGGAAGTGGATCGTTTGACCGAGGCGCAGGCAATCCGAGAAGTACACTATCCCACCTGGTTGGCCAACACGGTGGTGATAAAAAAGAAGACCGGTAAGTGAAGGGTTTGTGTTGACTACACTAACCTCAATGAAGTTTGCCCCAATGACAGCTTTCCAGTTCCCAGGATTGATCAACTGGTCGATTCAATGACCGGACATCCCAGAATGAGTTTTATGGACGCCTACCGAGGCTATCACCAAATCGCGATGTTCGGTCCGGACCAAGAGAAGACGACATTCATTACTCCTCGGGGTTTGTTCTGTTACCGAGTAATGCCCTTCAGCCTCAAGAACGCCGGAGCAACCTACCAGAGAATGATGACTAAAATGTTCAACTCTCAGCTCGGTGACACTATGGAGGCCTGCATTGACGATATGGTCGTCAAAAGCAGGACCGAGGAGAATCACCTAGAAGATCTGCAAA
>NMUG010013329.1:0-10137 GCA_002855965.1 Monotropa hypopitys
AAATTTTCAGTAACTTTACAAGAGAGATTCAAGTTGTATTGAGCTTTCATTTTTATATATCTCTTTGATCTATAAGTTCCCAAGAGATTAAGCAAGAAATGTCATAACAAAGAGAAAAACAAGCATCCGAGGCCAAGAGAATAAAGATAATGCAAGGAGGTATGGATGCTAAGGTGCTAAACAATATTGAAGAAGGCCAAAGTATTAATGAGATGGCAAAGATCAAAGGAGAGTTGAAGGAAACATGTCAGCAACCCACGGAACCGGTTTCCATTGCACCTGGAACCGGTTCCCATAGCATTTCAAAAACCAAGGCCAAAGCACCAGAAACTGTACTAGATACCGGTATCTGGAGCGGTATATGGAGCGGTATTTAGAGCGGTATCTGCAACAGTATCTGTAGTGATATCTGGAGTGGTATCTGGAGCGGTACTAGATATCAGTATCTGAAGCAGTATCTAGAACGGTATCTAGAGCGGTACCAGATACTGGTATCCGGGCAATGAAGCGGTATCTAGAGTGGTATCTATAGCGGTATCTGAAGTGGTACCAGATACCGGTATCCAAGCAATGGAGCGGTATCTGGAGAGGTATCTAGGACAGCAGCAACACAAAGAAGAAAATGAGCAGAAACATCCAGAACCGGTACCCATCCGGTCCGGAACCGGTACCAAGACACACTGTACGCACACCTGTGTGGGATTTGGATGTGCCAAACTTGGGTTTTATCATATTTATTTGATTTTTATTAACCCTAAACACTTCATTAAGAGTGTTTAGGGTATTTTGGACCCTAGGGGGTATAAAAGTAAGGCTCAGGGTTCATTGTAAGGGACTTTTGCTCACTACACCACTTGGTGGCTATGGTGGAAGCTATTTTTTAGTTTTCTCTGTTCTTCTCCTCTCATTCTCCTATGACTGTCACCGTCATGGTCGGCTAGTCTCCGCACCTAGGGGATCGATGATGCTCTTACTCTATGTATCGTAGGTATCTTTTTTATATTATTCAGTTGATTGTATGAACTTAAGTGGATCTATGTTTTCGGTTTAATCCTTTCCATTATACTTTTGTTAGATGCAATGGTATTCATTAGTTGCATTCAGATGAATATAATGGGTTATACACCATAAGATGGTCCATGCTATTAGATAGTCTATGTCGATTGAGATGGATCGTGCTCGTAAGACGGATCGTGCCAAGCAGAGATAACCCATACTATTCGACGATTCGCAATCATCCTCTTGATTACATCCCGTATGAGTGACACATACTATGAATTGTCTAAACCAAATAATGAACTTTAATTGTTGAACCTATCATACAAGCGAGTGGAGTAGATTCGGACCCCTAGGCTAGTTCTTCATTAGTTAGATGTACTTTAGTTTTACTTTAGTTTTTAGTCTTAATCTGAAAATACCAAATAAAACACTTTCCTTTTACCAAATTAACTTAGGAACTTTAGTTCAATTATAGAGACCATTCCACCTTCTCTGAGATTGACCCCTGACTTACCTCTACTGCATAGTAGTGTTAATTCTCGGTTATAAATATTATTTTTGACTCATGCACGACATCGATCAAATTTTGGTGCCGTTGCCGGGAAAGGTCAAATGGTTTCCTTAATTGGATTTTGGTTCTTTTGTTAATTTGTTGTTTTATTTTCATTTATCTCTTTTTGCACATTACATACTTTTGTTACATTTTTTTAGAAAAGAAAAAAATGGATTATTCATATGATTCCTTTTTTCCGGGTATGTCCCAAATCAAGAAACTTTTCCCAGTGGTATCCCGATTCGAGTTATTATTACAATGATTACACTCCAACTTACTCGGATTGGGAAAACCAACAACAATATTCATGGACATCACCCCCCACTCATGCTACATAATACAAATATGGGAATGTTAATCATGATCAACTGCTTCAGACCTTAATAGCCCTCAACGAATGATCTCAACTCCTCAATGAACAAACAAAACTCTTTGAGGCCAAATGCAAAACTTTTATTAAAACTAGAGGCCCAAGTGAGTGGTATAGCGAAACAATTGATGTAGGACGAGGAGACAGAGTCAGTAGTTGAGACCACTCTTGAGGACCCCAAATCTCACGAGACATTGTCTCCACCTCATGGGTCTTCTTTGGCTGTTAATGAGGGGAAACAAGATGCCCAAATTGTTTTACATGCTTTGGACTCATTAGAAGTCCAACCTCCTAGTCCTAGGGCACCCTCAGATATCGAAGCAGTATTACCATGTATAGTGACCGAGGATCCTCTAAAAGCCTGTTTGTCTCATTTTAATTTTTAGGAATTCAACATTGATCAATCTATAACAGAGGTCAACTTTATATTAGATCACACACCTCTTAGGGACATTCCTACTCAGTCCACTATACATGAGTAGCCACCACCAGTACCTCTCATCCCATTAGTGTACGACCATGTCGAAACCATGCAAAGTGACCCTAAGTCTAGTGTTCTAAGTACTCTACCACCCAAACCTATTCATGAACCTTTTACCCTGGTAGAGTCCATTATTGAGGTTACACCTTTGCATGAATTTCGTATAGATGGGGTGAAGATTGAGTTTAAGCGTTTAGACCAACATTGCACCAAGGAGGTAGATTTTGTTGTTGGGTGTATGCTATTAGTGACTACCCCTCGTATATCTTTATCAACACTCTTTCCAAAGGCCACACAATTTAGGCCTATGGGTCATGTGCCAACTTATGGCACATATTACATGACAACTCTGGTAACAACCATTCTATTTTAGTAATTCTTTAAATCATTTTATTTAATTAAAAATAGGAAGAATATTTATATATATATATATATATATTAGTGGGGGAGTAAAGTAATTAAAAATAATTTTTATTAAAGACTTGTATGAATAAAAGTCTATTTTTGAGGTTTAACTAAATAAAAATCCTTAATTTAAGGTTCTATGGAATTAAAAATAAGCTTGGTGATTATATAATTTAATTAGGCGGTGATACGAGTAATAACCCTTGTTTAGACAAGGGCAAGAAGGTCATTAAGGCTAAAAACATATTAGGGTTAGTGGGGATAAATCCTTACACCTTAGTTGTATTTTGGAGATTAGAAGAGAGATTAGAGAGAAGGGAGGCTAGAGGCTTGAGAGAGAAGAGGATTTTGGAGGAGATTTGGAGAAGAATCAAGTTCTAGCAAGGGGGAAACTTCACCAAGGTAAATCAATCTCTCTTTATTTGAGTTTTCAAAGTTAAAAATGTACTAGATTAAGAGGTTAATCTCAGATTAAGTTTTATGGTTAAATCATGAATTTTATGGTTTTAAAATCCTAGATCTATGGGGTTTAGAGTGATTAGAGATTTGTTGTTAGGATTTGGAGTGTTAGGAGTATGATAGAAGAGGTTTGAGTATAATTTTTTCCAAGAGCAAAGTGTTAAAAACCGATTAAAAACAAAAGGGATTAAGTTGGTTCGCCAAACTTTTGCAGCAAATTAGCATTCTGCACAAGGGGTACCGGCCCCCTGTACCGTGGGGTACTGTTCCCTGCTAAATAGTGGGTTTTGGAAGTTGCAGGGTACCGGTCACCTGTACCGTGGGGTACCGGTCCCTGTTGGGTTTTTCTGGCAGGTTTTTGGTGATGTCTTGATGGTTCAGAGTTTGATTGCGGAAGTATACGGGAGGTATTAAGGACTATTTTAGAGACTCTAATGGACAATTTGAGATAATTATTTCTTTTATAAGTAAATTATAAAGTAAAACCTTATCAGATATGGTTTTAACTTATCATTATCAATACAGGAGATGAGCCGTAGTCTTCTAAGGCAGTTCAGTAGATTCATTCTTTGGTGATCACATACTTGGTGAGTGTGTAGATTTCTCTCACATATAGATTTTTGATTTGTACGCTAGATGCTAGTTGGACATGAATGTTTACTTGAATTCTTTTGTGTGCAATATGTGATTTACATGACTTGTTAGTTGTTGGGGATTTGGGGATTCTTGTTTAATCTAAAATTCTTTGTTCACATGATGGATGATCTATGTTCTAAAAACTCTTGTTAGTTGTTTAATTTTGTATAATCTCACATGCTTCGCACTTGTTCAAATATGTTGATGATGTTAACGATGTTTTACTCTCTTACTTCTTGGTGTGTGCAAGCATGACCCATTGCATGGATTGATACATTATGGAGTTATAAATTGTGTGATATTCATTATTGTTTGTACATCCATGCATATTCCTATATCACCATGTGGTGACATTGGTGATCTTCAACAACGGGCTTAGAGGGCAGTAGATTCTTAGCAATACAGCCCTAAGACGGTAGATGCCATTTCATGAGAATTATCCCCGGCAACGAGCTTAGGGGCAGTAGATGCTTAGCAATGCAGCCCTAAGATGGTAGATGTCATTTCGTGGGGATGTTGTATTCCGGATGCGGGTTGAGAAACAGTAGATGCTTGGCAATGTTGTCTCAATGCTGGTCTTCCATTGATGGAATACTAGGGCTTGATTGATTCGCCCTATGGCTAGTGGGTTTGATTGATTCACCCTTAGCATTGGTGTGTTGGTAGTGTGTGGAAGCTTCCCAATATTTATTGAAAAGATGCATGTCATAACATTCATATGTATTTGCATATATATATCAATGTGAAGACTTATACTAGAGGAGAGGCACAACCCCTTCATTACTTTAATTCCTTTATGTACTATGCTAATCAACTTTGTATATTGACTGTAAATTTGACACTCCTGGATATTTTTGTCTTCTTCTTTTGTTGTGGCATTTTATCCAGGTAAGGATGCTTAGTGGGGTTTATTACCAGGCCATAATGATTCTATTTCAGCTGTAGCTATATTTCTGGTTTCTAGTATTTTTGTCTCTTTTCTGTAGTAGTGTGAGAATGTGAGACTCTTTATTATGTTCAGACATTTATTTATTTTAGTAGACTACACTTTTTATATTGGGACCTTGTTTTGGGTCACTAGTTGTCACACTTGGTACTTGTGGTTTGGAGGTTTAACTCTTAGTGTTTTTAATTCCGCTGCGTATTTTTATTAGAAGAGAATGAGATCTATAATTTGTGGGAAATGTTGTATAGTTTTCCTCACTTGTTAGAGCTGTTTGAGTCACTATTCGTAGCCGGATTCTATTATTTATTAGTTTTCCAGGACAGGTCATGACAGTTTGGTATCAGAGCTCTAGGTTGTAATATTCTTGGAACAAGTGTGACATAAGATGTTGAGTCTATTGAGTTGAGAGATAGGTTGAGTCAGTTTGTTATATTCTTCCGGAAATCGTTGTGTGTGTTACTTTGGCACTCGATAGACTTTGAAATCTAGTTTGAAAAGCGCTTGATCAACGTATTTTCAAATAAGAGGTCTTGGAAAGTTAGTCGGAAAATCACAATGCACCGGAATCCTGTGTCTAGAAGTGGTATATAGGAGACGGATTGGTAATGAACTTTTAGGTGTCAGTTCTATTTATGCAAATCTTTGTTTGATAATTGTGCATGACTGGTGATACATGATTGTATATTGTGTTTGATATATAAATGTCGATGATCAGGATTGAGATGAAGAATGTAGAGGATGCTGCTTCTACCGGCCCGGCTGAAGGGGAAGTGAACCAGCCCCCGTCACCGATGAATCCTCTAGTTATGACTAATGCTGAAAAGGGGGAGGCCACAATGGATCAATTCTTGGAGAATCAAGTTGCTTTCATGTAGTGGCTGACCACTCAGCAGACAGGAGCAGCTGCCATATGAGTTATTGACCGATTCCGTCGATTGTGTCCCTATGAGTTTAAAGGATCTATTTCTCCAGTGATAGCGGAAGAATGGCTGCATGGGGTTGAGCAAGTCGTTGCTGCTTTGGGGGTTGCCGATGCTCAGAAAGTGAACTTGGCCACTTTCAACTTGAAAGGTGAGGCCTTATTTTGGTGGGAGGCATATAATAGGCAGATTACGATGCCAGTGGTGTGAGATGTTGCTGTAGATCCTCGTGTGATGACTTGGGAGCTATTTGTGAAAGGCTTTAATGATCAGTATTGTCCAACGACATACAAACTGGACCATCAGAATGCTTTCCTTTATTTAAAGTAAGGATCTATGTCCGTGTCAGAGTACGAGGCAAAGTTTCCTGCTTTATCTCGTTTTGTGGTGCTATTGGTGAGTACAGATGAAAGTCGTTGTCAACATTTCAGGCATGGTTTGAATGCCAATGTTGCTACCAAGTTGACTTATTTCAGAGAAAGGGATTATACAGATCTTGTTGACATGGCTAGACGTATTGGTAGAGATGTGGATGGGATGATGGAGCACCGTGCTGGAAAAAATAAATCTGGTGGAAGTTGGAAGAACAATTCCTCTAGTGAAGGTGGAAGTTTCAAATCTGGTGTGAACAAATCTACTTTCAAGAAAAACCACAGTGGATCTAAGTCACAAAAGAGTTGGGGAAGAAGATAGGGAAATCAGAACTGTGGGAGTCAATCAGCGGGGAGTTCTCCAAATGGAGGACGACAATGTTTTAGTTGTGGAGAATAAGAGCATATTGCTAGAGATTGTCCAGGGCCACAGGCAGAAAAGAAGGACTTCAAATGTTTCAACTGTGCAGAGTGGGGACATAAGTATATACAGTGTTCTAAGCCACATGGATCATCATCTTCTGCAGTGATTGGTTCATCAGGTGGGGCAGCTGTTAGTGCTGGAAGCCATATGAAGCCAAGGCGAGTTTTTGCTATCACTTATCAGGAGGCTGAGTGTCACGACTCGTGTTTTTCTAATTTAATTTCGGTATTTAATTATTTATCGACGTGGTAAGATTGCGTATGACCTTGAGTAAGGGCGTGGGAGAGCCTCGGGATGTCAATTCGATACGGAGAACGTTGGAGAAGTGTTGGAGTTTGAAGATTGGACGAACCGGAGTCAAAAGACTCATTTTTGGAATTTCCTAGTCCGGTCGTCCGGACCATGGCCTGTGCTCATCCGGACGAGCCAGGCAGAAATAGAGCAGAAAGTTTCAGGTTCGGTTGTCCGAACGATGGGTTTTCCCATCCGGACGAAGGTGGTCATCCGGACGACGGTCGGGCTTCGTCCAGATGACGGTCGGGCTTCGTTCGGACGATGGTCACTGAAAGTGCGATTTTTATGTTTTTAATGAAGGGCAGTGTGGTCTTTTTCTCCTATTTCGAACTCCTAACCCTAAAAATAGTGTAGGAGCCTCCCTTCTCCTTCATTTCACTCAACACACACTCTCTCTACCTCTTAAAAACTCCATTGATGCTCCACCTTCTCTCTACCATTTGAAGATCTTCCAAGGTGAGTTTGAAGAAGTTGCAAGGAGGAAGCTTGCTCTACACCTCAAGGGCTTTCCAACAAGCCAAATAGTTTCGACATCCACCGAATTCAGATTCCTAGGGTTTTGTTCCAAGCTTCAAGAGGTAGGGGATATCCATCTCTAGTCATGTAATAGACTATGTCATCTCTTACTTTCCCTTGAAATCTAGTCTATTTGCATAAATTTCGTATATGCCTTGTTTAGATGAAATTGACCTAGGGTTTGTATTTGAATCATGAAATTGATGGTTTCTAGGGAGTTCCTATGGTCACATGTACCTTGTATAATGTTTAATTTTAGGTTGTGAATGATTATACGAAAAGCCCCAAATCCATGTATGAATCCTATTTTATAAATTAGGGATTTTGGTCAATTGGTAGCCTTTTCATCAAATTAAGCTTGGATACACGCAATTGGACCTAATTAAGGCTTAACAGATGGGTTTGCAATATGGATTATGTTTTATGACAATTGGTCGCACATTGGCTATGTTGCACACTATTATCCCTTACTCGAAATTAAAGGGAAAATAGACACGTATTGGTTCTGTTGTAAATCACGAAGCATCTACCTTATTGACTATGTCGATGACACATGGAATGAATAGTTGAGCCCCAATGAGAAGTAACCTTGGCTAGGGATTCTCGGGCATCAAGACTATATTATGGGAAGTAACCTTGGCTAGGGATTCCCGGACACGATGACAATGATATAGGCCTATGATTATTTGATTGGGGTACCTTGGTTAGGACTCCTAGGATGGTCACTCCATCTGCAACATTATGCACAATGGGGGTAACGAGAGCCCTCCCAACGTTATTTGGGAAAGACCGGATAGGTTCGATTAGTGTGTTGACGAGCTACTAATCCAACCTCGCCCTATCAATGTCATGAAACAAAAATTATTATGGAATACCTTGGTTAGGATTCCGACGATACACTAATGATGGAATACTTTGGTTAGGATTCTGGTACTATATCTTACGTGGAACAAGAAAGGAACTATGAATGTGCTTTCGTTACTCCACAATACCACAAGCAATTCTTATGCATTCATGTATGGACTCTTGTCTAGTAGTCCCCTTAGTTGAACAACATAGAATGAGAACCTACTTATGTCTTGACCCTTGGCTTGTGGTCTTTTATATAACACTTCGTTATGTTGGCCAATTGTTATCGTGTTGTATAAGTTTGATCATTTCCTTGCATTGTCTCATACATCTTGTGTACATCATTCTGTACAGTCACACACTCGTTCACGCTAGTCTAGAATATGCTAGTTGATAGATATTTCCCTACTTTGGCGTGATGCGCCCTTCTTTTTAGACTCTGTAGGTAAGGAACCTCTCATGGATGATTTTGGAGCACATTGAGATTTTGGACTCGTTGGAAGACTTATGCACTTTCTTTGATTGGTTTGAAAATCCGGGGTGTGACAACTTGGTATCAGAGCTTTCGGTTTCGAAAACTTAGGCCTTTGGGGAGACTCTTAGTCTCTATGGGTTGCATTGAGTTTAAGTTTGCATCATCTAGCATATGTTTGTGAACATTTGAGCATGCATTGGCAATGATCCATAGGTTGGTGTGGGTTAGAGAAGTAATGCATTTGCACTATTCTATTCTTTGGGTGTAACTTTGTTTAGTGATTCCATTGTCAACGAGAATCCATTCTTGGTATCATTGAGTTTACTTCTCCTTGATTAAGCTTTACATAGTTGATTGAACTATCCACTCGAGCCTTGTTTTGCGCTCTATTCTTATCGTATTCGTGGTCTTTTGTAGAATGCCTCCACGTCGCGATATTGCTTTGGGAAGAGGTCGTAGGAACAACGTTCAGGAGGCGCATAACGAAGAGGTTGACGATCATCGAGTGGGTATGGAGGGCGATGCACCTCCAATTATTCCGGTTCCTGCTCCGGAGGGGCTTGTTGCTCCTAGTCAGTTTGTGCGAGAGCTTGCGGCCGCCATGGTCGAAGCCAGTCGAGGGTTTGCAGCACCCAGGGAGAATGCGGGCAACCGCACGATTGAGGCACTTCGGGAATTTAGGCGTATGGATCCTCCTAAGTTTAGTGGAGAGGGTGATCCACTTGAGGTTGACCATTGGTTATTCGAGGTCCAGAAGGTGTTGGACACCTTAGATATTGCAGAGGACAAGCTGAGAGTTTCTATCGCCATCTACCAGCTGACCGGCGAAGCAAGTCAGTGGTATAGTTCTGTACTAGAGATGAGGCATGCTAGCCTACTAGCCAGTAGAGATGATGATCCACAAGCCATTTAGGATCCTATCCGTTCAATGACTTGGGTAGATTTTCAAATGGTTTTTGAGAACAAGTACTTTCCCGAGAGCTATCGAAAGAACTTGCGGGAGCAGTTTGAGAGACTTGAGCAGGGCACGATGACTGTGTCCCAATATGCGTTGCGATTTCAGGCACTATCCCGGTTGCTACGGATTTGGTTGGTTCGGAAGAGTGGAAGTGCAAAAGGTTTGAGAAGGGTCTTCACCCTTCGGTTCAGCGACTTGTGATGAGTCAACGCATTCGAGTTTTTGCCGATATGGTTGACTGTGCAAGGGCTATTGATCCTAAGAGGGACCACCAGCAGAGGGAAGTAAAGGTGTGGGAACCGCATAGACAGATTTTCAATTCCAGCTCATCTTCAGGTAGCTTCGGGAGGAAGCGGCTGTGAGAGCAGTCTCGTTTTTCTCGAGGTCAGAGACCACAGGCCAGTTTAGGGTCCGTTCGGACTCCAGTTGTTTGTCATCGGTGCCATCAGCCAGACCATATATGCACTGAGTGCATGACGCC
>NMUG010013330.1:0-10137 GCA_002855965.1 Monotropa hypopitys
GCACGGAAGCGTCCTTGTCGGCCCGTATTCTGATCGGTCACATGACCTTGGCTGTGAATCCCTTCGGCTAGGCACCTCCTCTGAGCTTTGAGTCTCCGAGCCGGAGAGAGCCCCAGAGAGGCACTGCCGTCGGCTCTGATCTGTTCGGCCGCCAGCTGGCGGGTCTGCGTGGTGGTCCTCCAGGAGGAGGTCGTGGCTCCGGCCTCCTTTTAGTTCGGACCCCAACACATAGATAGAAATTAATTTTGGTCAGGAAATAGAAGTGTAGTGATCTTGCCTGATGACTCAAAGTTCGGAACGCGGATTTGACATGAAGTCATTATTTTGGAAGGAAGAAACGGTTTGGGTTGAATGAATGAGGCCTTGTGGAAATGTTAGTGTGTTCGCTTGGGTTGTTGTGATCAAAAGATAAGTGTTTGGATTTTAGAACTTGGAGGGATAGTGTTTGATGCACTTGGGGATGTCCTAAGGAATGGCTCGAGATGACTTGTGTGTTTGGTTTGGGATTTGAATATTAGAGTAGAGTTTACTTTCTCGGTCTGGCATAAAGCTATAGAAGGTGCATTGTGTCTTGGGTGATTCTTTCGCTTCTTCCTAATGGTGGAATGTGGTTGGCCGGGTGTCTCTTTTTCTCGGCATTTGAAATTCTTCCTTGTTTACCTTTGCGGGATCGGTGAGTGGATGCCATTCTTGGTAGCTTATTGACTCTTCGGCTCTCTTGGGTCAGTGTGTACTTGTGCCTTATCCTAGTCATTACTAGGATTCCTAGATTCATGGTCATGTGCGATTGACTCCTCGTAGTTCTCGTCTGGCATTTGGTGGTGATTGCGGAAGTTGTGCGTTGTTTGGGAAACCCTCTTGTCCCTTGTTTCCTTCTTGCGGTGTTATGACTGGTTTTAACCATCTTCCTTTCGATAGCTCATGGAGTGTCTTCAGTCTCGGCGCGTGTTGATATGGTGATGCATTGTTCTTCTCGTGTGCAGAGAATCATCTTTCTCGCGGAATCTTGTTGTCAGAAATTATATCCTTGCTTGGCACATCGTTGTCTTGCAGGTTGCTTGTTTGTGTTCGCTCTCGTTTGTCGTGTCTTCGTGCAAATCCGGGTTGTTGTCGTATCCGTTGGCACAGTGCCTATTTTGCATTCGGACGCTTCTATTCTACAATGTTTTACCCTGTTGGGGATTTGTTTTGAGAGTGTGTTGATTGATTGGGTTATGGTTGGTGTGATCAGTGAGGTGACGCTACTTTTATGTTGTGCAGCTGTGTTCTGAGTGTTGGGATAGAAAAGATGTGTCTTTTGAAGTCGACTGCACCGACTTAGCTTGTGGTGATGTTTGACATGACCGGTGTGTGTAGTCCGTGTCATGTGGTGTAGGAATGACCATGAATGATTGTTTTGAGAATATGACTGGCCAGCACACCTCAAATCGAACTTATTAGTCATTCTGGTACCACGCTAGGTGTGTGCGGGTTGGTTTGTGAGATTTTGATTGTTCGGTTCCTCTTTTGCTAGAGTTATGGTGGTTTGGTGTGATTAGGGTAACACAATTGTTGTGTGGCCATCCCTTGTGGCTTGTGTTGCTTTCAGATTCTCTCGCGTATAGGTTGGACTGTCGCGATCTTGTTTAGAAATCTATCTCAGTGTTGTTTCGCACGCTTGTGTCTATATGGATGTTGTAGACGTCCTCTCAGTAGTTGGAAATCATTCTTCCTTTTTCATAAAATTCAGGAAAATAATTGGAAAAAATCGGAGTATCTGTATCGTGTCCACGTGTCGGTGTATCGTAGGCGTATCCTTCGCACGTCGGCGTATCCATATCGTATCCCCTCGTATCCTTGGCGTTGCGGCACTTGGAAAGTTTCTCGGCATGTCCACATCGTGTCGTGGCATGTTCTAAAACTTTGTGAAATTTTTTCGGAATTTCTCGGGGTAATATTCTTGCGGTTTGGCGCTCGTACCTTCTTGTTTGAAATCCTACGTGTCTTGCTTGATCGAGCGGTGGGTGAATGTATAAATGCAGGGGAAATCTTTTCTTTTGGAGTTCTTAACTCTCTCGAGTGCAATTCCTTTTGCGTGAATCCGGTTCTTCTGTGACGTTTCTTGAGTTGTGGTTATATGTATGTATATTTTTGTTGTTGCAGCATGTCGTTCACCCGTGTGTTGGTAAATCCGCTATTGTTGGGCCGGAGATGATGCATCAGATTACCGAGCAGATCAAGACGATACGCCAGAGATTGCTTACAGCGCAGAGCCACTACAAAAGTTATGTTGATAGACATCGTACTCCTTTATCGTTCAAGGTTGGTGACCACATATTTTCTTAAAGTTTCGCCTCGTTGTGGTATTTCACATTTTGGGAAGAAGAGAAAGTTAACGCCGCGTTTCATTGGGCCGTTCGACATCATTGAGAAGATTGGGAAAGTCGCATACCATCTTGCTTTGCCGTCTAATATTTCGAACGTTCACGATGTTTTCCATATTTCTATATTGCGTAAGTATGAGCCTGATCCGTCGCACGTTATCGATTTGTCAAACGTGGAGTTAGAGGCTGACGTATCTTACGAAGAAAGACCTACACGTATTCTTGTTTCACAGGAGCAAGTGCTACGTGGGAAGATCATTCATTTGTTGAAAGTATTGTGGAGCAATCATGTTTCGGAATAGGCAACGTGGGAGCGAGAAGACGAGATTCGTAGCAAGTATCCGGAGTTGTTTTGATTTATGTTTGTTTGGGTCGAGCTTGTGTTGTTCTTTGTACTCTTACCTTAGGAAATTTCGAGGACAAAATTGTTTTAAGATGGTTGAGATGTAACGACCCGTATTTCGTGAAGTATTTTCAGAATTTAAATTCGTCTCGTAAATTAGATTTGAAATCTTGAACTATTTTATCTTAAAATCCTAGTGTGATTTTAAGGTGGTTGACCCTAGATTATGATAGAGAATTCGATTACGAATCCAACGAGACTTGAATCGCCTCAATCAGAGGTCGGACGAAAAAGTTATCAACGTTTAAAGTTTTCTTAAAAAATTTCTTAAGGCCGACCGGTACACACAATTCGGTCGACCGGTCGGGTAGGTTCAGTGGGCACTTCAAAGGGGCCACGACCGGTACACGCTATTCAGTCGACCGGTCGCCGAATTTCAGAGAGTTTCTTAGATAGCCGCGACCGGTACACGGAATTTGGTCGACCGGTCGCGAAGGCTAAAAATCATGCAGAATTGTTTCATTAAGGGTATTTTTGGAAATTCAAGTGTAGGGGTATATATACCAAATGGGGTCCAAATTTATGTCATCTTCTTCATTTTTTTAAACCCTAGCCCCCATTGCTCTCTCTACCTCCATTACATATTTCTCCCACTTCTCTCTAAAAATCGAAGATCATCCAAGAGGATTTTGAAAAAATCTCGAGAACAAAGTGTGTTCTACGCATCATAAGCTATCCGCGAAGCACCATAGTTCGGCCATCCTTCGAGTTTCAAATTTTCGGAATTTTTGAAAAGCTCTTTCAGGTAGGAAATGTTTATTACTTAGTGTGTTCTTGATTATGCCTCTCCCTAATCCCTTGTGTGAGCTTTAATTTTATTCAATTTCATGTATAGGTGTACAATCACAAAATTGACTTAGGATTTGGGTTTGATTCATCGCCTTTGTTATGTCTTGTACATATGCATGTGTTGCATGCCCGACATTCACACACTCGTTCACGCTGGTCTTGGGCATGCTAGGTAATAGATATTTCCTACTTTGGCGTGATACGCCCTTATTTTTCTCCATAGGTTTTGATCCCTCTCTTGGAGGCTTGGATGCATAGGACATAGGAAAAGGATTTGAAAGAAGTCCCATTTTCTTTATTTTGTTTCAATTGAGGCTCATGGAGCTTGTAATAGAGTAGGGAAATTTGTAACGTTTTAAACTTGTACCTCTTTCTCTCTCCCAAACTCTATGGTTTGGTTTGTATCTTTTATTTTAAACTCATGTCTGGATTTTCATATTGTGTGTGATTGGGATGAATGGTACTTAGATGTTTGTTAATGAAGTGATGATCCATTATTGCTCACTATTTTAAATGATTTCAAAACAAAAAGGTTTGAAAATCCGGGGCGTGACACTCTATATGCCCTTGTTACTCGTACAGTTTTGAAACATGCTACACAATTACAAATGTATAATTTGTGCTATTAAGCATCTTACCGTATTACGTTCATCTCTTCATAAAGAAAAAATATCATGTACTCTTTTTATTACCATGGATTAGCAAAACAAGAAAAAGGTTTTATGATTGAACGGCATGAATAGTGACACGGTGGCTCGCCGCCGGGGGCGGAGTCAGAAACCGGCAAGATGGGGGTAATAAAGGATCATAACTAGGTGATCACAGTGATATCACGACATGCAAATCTTTGGGGTCACTCTCTAAGCTACTGGGACCATAAAGAGTAACATGATAAGATCATGTCGGGAAATCCAAAATGAAAATAGAAACATGCAAATAAAAGTTAGTTATGAGCCGAAGGATGTTTCGCGAAGGCCATAGACTTAACTATTCAATCATATGCAATTTATAGGATTTGGGCTACTGAGCCATTTACTTACTATGTTGAAAAAGGAAGAAAAAAAGATTTGATAACGTTTATTGTTTATCCATAAAAACTAGTAACATTGGCATGTCTTGATTCACTCTAGCTTTATGCTTATGCATTTTCTAAAACTCTTTTCAGGTATCGAGGAGGATTAGCTATAATTTTATTATTCTGTTGCACTATTGTTGTACTTCACCTTTTTATTGTAAAGGCCTTTGAGGATGTATCAGATATGAAAGTATTAATGGAACTTGTCGATTCACCTGCACATGGGTTATTTTGCTCAACGCTTCCGCATTTATTATATTATGGAATCGCTTGACTCACTATTAGTATGTCTTTGCGAGCTTGCTTGTTGGCCGGTCATGGACCATTTAGGGTTGGGTCGTGACATTATTTGTATAGAGTCACTTGTGAGATCTATATCGATCACCAAAGTTTGAAGTATTTGTTTACTCAAAGAGAATTAAATTTGAGGCAACATATGTGGTGGTTGTTCCTCCTGTGACCTTTTGGAATGTGACTAATCCTTCGGCTACTGGGCGGTCGACAATTGATCCAGAGCCTTGCATGGGTTTTATGCAAGAATAAAAATGGGTCCACCTGTGTTGGCTCCTGCAAAATAAGGGTTAGTGTCCACCGGTCGACAATGACCGATGGGGACTCTAAAGCTTAAATTAGTATCTTTCTGGGGGAGAAGATAGAAAGAAGATAGAGTGGTCCGGAGAGCCGGAATCAGAAGAAGATCCCGTGAATACTACCTTGTAGGGGTATTTATAGGGGGAGGTTGACTTGGGGGCCAAGATCGACGTGTGGGGCATGTGTCGCGGTCTCTCCCATATGACACCATCCCGAATTGCTGCATATATTGAGACAATTAGACCGGTGCAGTTGGAAGGCTAGGTCGATCGTATGGATAGGGGAACTGCGGGCGGTCGTAGAGGGCACTTCATTCTGGGTTACTGCCGACGGGTGGACCCTTCGCTAAATAGAAGATCGGTCGGGAGCTATGTCCTTGCTACAAGGAACACACATGATGCTCTACCGACCGACGTGGTAGGCGGAGATTTGGGGATCACTTGACCGACAAGCCCCGTTTTGTCCAGAGACGCTTATGTGTTGTAAGGTCTGAGCTCAGGTTGGCTCCCTCAGTTTTCTAGAGGTATTTGCAATGTTCACTGAAGTAGGCTTGTTGGACCACCGGTCCAGCCCTTTAGGTATGGAGGAGTGTTTGTTAGAGGGTCGTAAGGCTGACGACCCGGGATGTTGTACGGGGCTTGGAGTCCAGTGCTGGACTACCCGTACATGCTTCGCTGTGATGGATCTAGCTCTCCCAAGCCAAGGTCTGGCTAGCACAATAGCCCCTCAATATTTCCCAACTTCATTGGAAAAGATTGATCTAGACTTCCAGACACTTTGCTTCGGTGAGATGGCTCTTTTCGGGCTTGTAATGACATTATTATATGGTAATATGGAAGTGATTAAATACGAATGTCAATGTCCTGCCACATGTCTTGTACCGATTCATTGGTCAAATGGTCCTCATTGGGACTTGTATGAAAAATTAATGACTGATAGTTGTGACTCGTACCTGCGTAAACCTAAAAGTAGTTGGTTGTAGTTGATCGCCTGGGATTCACTTTACGCATATTGATCCTCTACAGTGCTTTCTTTCCTTTGCCAGTTATCCTCCATCGGACATCATGGATCGAGTGATTGTCCTGAGCTCCACTAGCTCGAGCACGGATTCAGATTCCTCATTCAGGCTCAGCTCTGATGAGTCGGCTCTCGACGTCAATTCTAGAGTGCCCGCCCCTGCTCGGAACCTGGCTCTAGAATCCCCTCCTTCAGTGCAGCCTTCGACTAGTAATCAAACACGGATTGTCCGGCACTTATCTGATGACGATGAGCCCATTAGTCTAGCAGGACTGATGCGAGATGCTCGTGCCGACGGTCGTGTTCCCAAAGCACAAAGGGGTGACTGCCCCTGCCCATATCTATAGTTCTTTCACGGAGGGATGGACATGATCAATGACTTCCACGGCCGGTATGGGATCCCAACATCTATTGCCTTTGCAGAGGTAGGATCGAACATTGCTTACGTAGAGGAGCGCATAATTGTTCCTTTAATGGCAATAACCGAAGGGGGACTGACTCTCCCTCTCTACCCTTTTCTTCGGGCCTTTTTGTACGTGTTTCAGCTCTCTCCTTGCCAGTTGTCGGTGAATAGATACAAGATTATCGGTTACATTCAGGCACTGTACGAGAGGGACAACCTGGAGTTTTACGTGTCGGACCTCATAGGCTTGTTTTCGCTCTCCCGTAACCGAGCGTCCAACAGATACTTTCTTACTTCCCGTAAACTGTATGAAAATGTTATCTTAAGGCTATAGGATTCGGAGAGATGGGCAAATACCTATATTTAACTTTACGGAGAGTATAACTTTGGGCCAGAGGAGGATCATCGACACCCTATTCCGACGAAGCCGGGAAGCCCAAGTCGGAGGTCCTCTCCCTACTCCCAGATGCTTAAGTGTCCCTGTTTTTCTGACTATTATTTCCTCATGCAGATGTTTCCCAATTTTCAAAATTTCTGAGGGGAGGTGCTTTGGATGCAAAGATCGGGGCACTATTGAGGTGTGGGAGAAGGGATGCTCCCTCACTACTAGGATACGAGCCGACGTACCATAGCTTCTTGGAGGACTGGAAAACCAAGGGGAAGATAAATGCAATGGCAATCCCCAGCGGGCATGCACTTGCCTGGAGGAAGCCCAAACTCTCCCAGTACTTTATGGAGGAATCTTCAGCGGTTGGGGGAAGGAATGCTGAAGAGCATGGCAGAGAAGCCCCAACCAATCCACCAGCCCCGATAGTGAATATGACCGGGGATGTTCCTGCGAGCACTCCAGTTGGAAGTATTCCACTAGAATTGCTTGAGGTGAAGGAGGAGCCTGTTGATTTCGAAGAAATGCCAAAGGGGTTTAGATATGATGCCAGACCGAGAGCACCCCTCCCCCCTCCCCGCCAGCTGCCTCGGACTCATCCGAACCTTGGGCTCCCAATTTCCTCAAGTACTTTAGGGTGCCCGTTCTGGCATCGGATAGTGTAAGTGTTGATCTGAGAGTTGCACACCCCCTCCTTCGGGCACTATAGCTATCGGCTGATATGAGGGCCCTTTAGTCTGGGGTGGTAGATATGTATGATAATACCGGAACAAACCTCATAAAGGTATCATTGATTCTTTTTCAACGGGAATTTCTGTTTACTTTCTAATGGCGATTTTGTCTCCTATAGGCTTATTAGTCTTTCTCCGGGATGTATAAAGCTACCCAGGCCATACTCTGTAGGGCCTATAAGTGGGAGCACTGAGCCTTGAAGACAGAAGATGATCTCGGATCTGCGATAGCCCAAAAGGATTTTTCTTCATCGATAGCTCGAGGAGGCATCGGCGGAGCTAGGTCGGCTAAAGAAGAGACTTGCGGAGGCCAAAGATAATCTCTGGCAATCGCATGAAGTTTTGAGGAGAGACTCCAGAAGGCTGCTGCTGATGCCGATGCCAAGGGCTACGTAGAGGGATATAATGATGCCGAAGAAGACTATCGGTGGCAAGTGTTCGAGCTTTGCCCCGAAGCTCATGGGATCGTCTATAAGGGGACTTTAGCACAACTTACAAACGGGCATGGAATTGGGCGCTTGACACAGCGGGAGTCTCAGAAGATTCGCACCTTCGGGATGACATGCCTGTTCTAGCCCCGATGATTCCTCCTTTTGTATTGATGGATGAAAAAAAACCGCTGGCCCATCAAGAGCTCATTCACTAGAGCAGTCGTAATGTTACTCTTTTTTATTTCTAGATACTAGAGCTCGGCTATATTGATTTGTTTATATAGTGCAATAAGAATCTTAGTTTTGGATTAGAGTTACCTTTTTCCTCATCCATAGTGTACTGGAGTGACGGAGATCCAAGGAGGCCATATATAAGTAAGGATGCATCCGTCAGTGATAGAGGTCTGGAGTATGCGGGATAAGAACAGTTCCCTCAATAGTCGATAGAAATCCAGAGGGATAGAGCCTTCGGAGTTTGCATATAATAAGATGCCTCCGTCAGTAATAGAGATCTGAAGTATGCCAGATGGAAATAGTTCCCTCAATAGTCGATAGAAATCTAGAGAGATAGAGCCCGAGGATTTCACATATAATAAGATGCCTTCATCAGTAATAGAGGTTCGGAGTATGTCGGATGGAAACAGTTCCCTCAATAGTTGATAGAAATCCGAAGGGATAGAGCTTGAGGAGTCCGCATGTAATAAGATGGCTCCGTCAGTAATAGAGGTTTGGAGCACGTCGGATGGAAACAGTTCCCTCCATAGTTGATATAAATCTAGAGGGATAGAGCCTAAAGAGTTTGCATATAATAAAATGCCTCTGTCAGTAATAGAGGTCCGTAGTATGCCGGATGAAAACAGTTCCGTCAATAGTCAATGGAAATCCGAATGAATAGAGCCTGAGGAGTCTGCATATAATAAAATGCCTCTGTCAATAATAGAGGTCCAGAGTATGTCGGATGGAAATATTTTAAGATAATTCAGTTGAGTTAATATGTACCTGGAGACGTCAGACTTTGTTTGGGTGGACGACAGGCTATAATCAATGCACGAAGCAGCACCTGCCGGAGCCATGTTTTGCTGGGAGACGCCGGACTTTGTTTAGGTGGACGACAGGTTAAAATCAACACACGAAGCGGCACCTGCCGGAGCTATGTTTTGCCGAGAGATTCCAGACTTTGTTTGGGTGGATGGTAGGTTATAATCAATGCACGAAGCGGCGCATGCCGGAGTCATGTTTTGCTGGGAGATGCCGGACTTTGTTTGGGTGGACGGCATGTTATAATCAACGCACGAAGTGGCACCTGCTGGAGCCATGTTTTGTCGGGAGACACCAGACTTTGTTTGGGTGGATGACAGGTTATAATCAATGCACAAAGTGGCGCTTGCCAGAGCCATGTTTTGTTGGGAGATGCCAGACTTTGTTTGGGTGGATGACATGTTATAATCAACGCACGAAGCGGTGCCTACTAGAGCCACATTTTTCTAGGAGATGCTGGACTTTGTTTGGGTGGATGGCAGGTTATAATCAATGCACGAAGCGGTGCCTGCCAGAGCCATGTTTTGCTGGGAGACGTCAGACTTTGTTTGAGTTGACGGTAGGTTATAATTAATGCACGAAGCGGCGCCTGCTGGAGCCACGTTTTGTTGGGAGACACTGGACTTTGTTTGGGTGGACGGTAGGTTATAATCAATTCATGAAGCAGTGCCTGTCGGAGCCACGTTTTTCCGGGAGATGTCAGACTTTGTTTGATGGTTCTTCTGAATAGGTCGGTCTTCCATTCATGCTGGAGGGGGATTGCCTTGTGTCGATCCCTATCTTTCTTTGGGGGACATCCCTTAATCCTACCAAGGCTCAAGACAAAAAAGAGGAATACAGACGACATCAAATATTTTTGTTTAACGAAATCGTAGAGAAAGCAAGTATATAAAGAGAGTCCAACCATATGC
>NMUG010013331.1:0-10137 GCA_002855965.1 Monotropa hypopitys
TCCCGGACCATATGGTCAGCAAAAGGTCGTAAGTCGGATTGGTTCGGTTATCCGAAGCAGTAGACTCAATACTTGCGGTCCGGATGGACCGAAAGTATTGAAGGGCTATTGTGGTAACCGAACCAAACATGGGCCGTTGGGCCGGGTATTTGGAGCTAGCCCCTCGGGGGCAGGCCCATTGGGGCTGGAGTAGGTTGGCCGGACCAACCGGAGGGCCTTAGGCCCAGCACCATTCCGGGCTGCATAAAGCCAGGACATGATGGGGTCAGCTGACCCGGCACTACCGGTGTAAAACGAACATCCGGGATACGGGCGTACGCGGCATGACACGGAACATCCGAGTCATGCATGACTAGTCAGGATCCTACCGGATAAAAGCCTATACCGGGCGTATCTTTGGATAACCCATTATGAAAACAAAAATCAAATCCCGGATATTGCGGCGAAATATCCGGGACGGTTACCGCAATATGTGCCGGATTAAGGGTAATGCAAGCGCCATATAAATACCTGACATTGGAGATCGGGTAAGGGGTTACACACTCTGAATTCCAACAGCTATCACTTGAAAGGATAATTCTCTTCAGCACCCATCTGACTTAGGCATCGGAGAGCCTTTCCGGCATCCGGCGCCGGGCAGTTCTAACATCTTTTCTTTGATTGCAGGAATCATTTAGCGGCATACAATCTCGGATCTTGGATCAACCTTTTGGGTTGTGGATACAGGAACCCACACAGGCTGTTGCTACAGAGCTGCCAGAGACTTCTGTTGTGCACAGTATGAATCTTATCTATCATTTTGGGCATCTGTTCTTATTAATTTGGGCACGTCGAATTCCTTTTTAGCATTCTCCTTTGCGTCAGCTTTGGGTTTAGAGTTGGAGGTGTTTGATCCTCCTCTTGTATTTGAGTCACCGATTGGAGGTTGCATTCTGTTGAGTTATATTTGCCGTCAGTGCGAGATGACCATTGCAGACCGATGATTCACTTTCGACTTTATTGTTCTTGATATGGCGTGTTTCGATCTTATATTGGACATGGATTGGTTGTCTTCTCATCATGCCACTATCGATTACTATCGTCGTCGAGTTGTTATTCGTGATGCCAATAGAGAATATTTCTATTTCATGGGAGATCGTCGAGAGTCTATTGTTTCATTTTTCCTTGATCCAAAGGAGTCTTCATCGATTCATTGTTTTCTCGCTAGCTTAGCGCTAGATGATGACGTATCGGGCCGTATTGAATTGTCGTTGGTAGTTAGTGACTTTCCGGATGCCTTTCTTGAAGAATTACTGGGTTTACCGCCTATTAGAGACGTTGAGTTTTCTATCGATCTTATTCCAGGTTCTGTTCCTGTGTCCATTCCTCCGTATCGATTTGCATGAGCCGAGTTGAGGGAGTTGAAGTCCTAGATAGAGGAGTTGTTTGAGTTAGGCTTTATTCGTCCGAGTTCTTCTCCTTGGGGAGCACCTGCGTTGTTTGCGAAAAAGAAAGACGGAACTCTTCGTTTGTGCATCGATTATAGGAAGCTAAACCATATCACCATTAAGAATCGTTATCCTATGCCGAGGATAGATGATCTCTTCGACCAGTTGTAAGGGTCGACTTGCTTTTCCAAGATCGACTTAAGGTCAGGCTACCATCAGCTTCGTATTCATAAGGAGGATATTCCTAAGACCGCTTTCTGTACCCGCTATGGTCACTTCGAGTTCGTGGTTGTGCCGTTTGGGTTAACCAATGCACCAGCTACATTCATGGATTTGATGAATCGCATTTTCCGCCCTTACTTAGATCAGTTCATTGTGGTATTCGTTGACAACATCTTGATCTATTCAGCTACTTCAAAGGAGCATGGCGAGCATCTTCGTATTGTTCTTGAGCTTTTGAGGGAGCACCAGCTTTACGCCAAACTCAGTAGGTGCGAGTTTTGGTTGTTGGAGGTCAAATTCTTAGGTTATGTCGTGTCCCAAGAGGGAGTTTTAGTGGATCCTGCGAAGATTGATGCTGTTGTCACTTGGCCGAGGCTGACTAACGTGTTCGAGGTTCGCAGTTTCTTGGGTCTTGCCGGTTACTACCGTCGATTTGTTCTTGACTTTTCTCGTATTGCCGCTCCTATTACTTGTTTGACGCAAAAAGATATTCGTTTTGTTTGGGACAACGCTTGTGAGGCCGCTTTTGAGGAATTGAAGGGTTTTTTGACTTCCTCACCTATTCTGATTGTGCCAGAGAGAGGAGTGGGCTATTCCATTTACTGTGATGCATCTCGAGAAGGTTTGGGTTGTGTTCTCATGCAAGGTGGAAAAGTAGTCGCGTATGGTTTCAAGCAGCTGAAGACGTAAGAAAGAAATTATCCAACGCACGATTTGGAGCGTGCTGCTATCATTTTTGCTTTGAAGAGTTAGCGAATTTACTTGTACGGTGAAAAGTTCGAGGTCTTTTCGGATCATAAAAGTCTCAAGTACCTGTTTACACAGAAAGAGCTCAATTTACGGCAACGCCGATGGATGTAGCACCTTGAGGATTACGATTTCGAGCTTCAGTATCACCCGTGAAAAGCTAATGTTGTTGCGGATGCCTTGAGTCATAGGTCGTGCCACCTAGCTCACTTGGATATTTATGATTGGAAGAGCATTTCGGATTTGGGTGACTTCGTTTTGTATGCCGAAGACATTGGGGGAGGTGCAACTTTGTGTGACTTGACCGTTCATTCTAATTTATCTCGACGTGTGATTGATGCACAAGCTACTGATGAGGAGGCATTGAGAGCTCATTCTAGATGCTTGGATGGTGAGGCTCTACTTGGTTGGGCTATATTCGAAGATGATAGTGTTCGCTTCAAAGGGAGACTTCTAGTGCCGACGCCGCGTCGATAGGAAATTCTTCATGAATTTCATCATTCGCCTTTTAGAGTGCATCCGGGTGGCGACAAGATGTATCATGCTGTTCGTAGGCAGTTTTGGTGGTCGGGGATGAGGAAAGATATTGCTATGTTCGTGATGAAATGTTTGACTTGTCAATAGGTGAAGGCCGAGCACCAACGTCTAACAGGTTTGTTGCAGCCATTGCCAGTTCCAGAGTGGAAATGGGATCATGTCACCATAGATTTTGTTTCGAGTTTACCGAGATCGCAGGATGGGAAAGATGCTATTTGGGTCGTCGTCGACAGATTGACCAAATCTGCTCACTTCTTGCCAATTCGTGTGTCGCAGTCTATGGATTCTTTGAGCCATTTGTACATCCGTGAGATTATTCGTCTCCATTGAGTACCGTTGTCTATTGTGTCCGATCGTGATCAAGGCTTCACATCTCGTTTTTGGAGGAGCTTGTAGAAGGTTTACGGTACCAATTTACATTTCAGCACTGCTTTTCATCCGCAAACCGATGGGCAATTGGAGCGTACTATTCAAATCTTGGAGGACATGCTACGAGCTTGCTTTTTGGACTACCTTAGTAGTTGGTGGGAGTGCTTACCGTTAGTCGAATTTGCATACAACAATAGTTACCAATCCAGCATTGGTATGGCACTGTTCGAGGCTTTGTATGACCGTCCATGTCGATCACCGATTTATTGGACCGAGATTGGAGATTCTGCAGTGATGGGACCAGAGAGTGTGCAATTAGTTAACGAGCAAGTGAAGAAGATTCGTCAGAGATTGTTAGCAGCTCAGAGTCGATATAAAAGATACGCGAATAATCGTCATCGTCCTTTGACTTTCGAGGTGGGTGATTATGTTTTCTTAAAGGTGTCGCCGCGTCGAGGCACATCTCGCTTTGGGAAGAAGGAGAAACTTGCGCCACGTTTCATTGGGCAGTTCGATATCATTGAGAAAGTTGGGGAAGTTGCTTATCATTTGGTGTTACCGTATACTCTTTCGAACATCCATGATGTTTTTCATATTTCCATGCTTCGAAAATATGAACCGGATCCGTCCCACGTCTTAGATTGGTCTACTTTAGCATGGGAAGCGGACGTTTCATATGAAGAACAACTGATTCGTATCTTGGATACACTAGAGAAGACTTTGCGGGAAAAGACCATTGTCTTGGTGAAAGTCCTTTAGAGGAATCACGGCTTGGAGGAAGCGACCTGGGAGACTTGTGATGAGATGATGGAAAAGTACCCTATGCTTTTCGAATAAGGTAACCGGTTTAATTATTTTTCTTTTCTTTTCGTATAGTAAATTTCGAGTACGAAATTCTTATAAGAGAGGGAGTTTGTCACACTCCAAAAATATTATATTTATTTATAATCTCATTTTAAAATTTTCGTATAATAATCCATATAGTAATTAGAAGTTTTGCGCGTATTGAGCATTGAGGAATTGTCAAAACCTTGTCCAGAGTGTACTTGGAGGACAAACTTTAGAAAATCAGCATTTTCGTTCTTCCTGACCTGTAATACCCGTACCTATTTTTGATATTTTAAAAATCAATTATCCATTTTTATTAAAAATTGGAGAGGAGTGATTTATATTTTTGTAAGTGATTAAAAATAAAAATGAAGGAAAAGAAATAAAAAGGTTAAGGGTCATAAGGAATTAATAAGATATATATATACATATAAATCCCCCTTTTTAATAAATATATATAAGTTAGAAAAGGGCACACAAGGGTTAATACCCTTTTTAATAAAGGGCAAAGGGGTCATAATCACTAAAAACCTGATTAGGGATTTATAAGTGAGAGTTTCTCTCATTAGGGTTCATTACAAACCCTTGGTGGCTCTTAGAGAGTAATTAGAGAGAGTGATCTAGAGATTGGGCAAGGATCAAAGCTCAGATCAAAGAGTTTGAAGACAAATCCTTCACAAGAATTGTTGCTAACATCTCAAAGGTAATATATACTGATCTGGATTTTTAATTTCGTACTTAGATTAGCCCAGAATTAGTGTTTTTCACTAATCTCATTTAGGGACTGTTTTCTAGATCCCCTTTTAAAAAACATTGGTTTTTGATGATTTTAACTTTGTTTTTAAAGCCACAAGTTGAGTATGATTTGAGGGGAATACTATATTATATTCTAGGGTGGTCAATTTCATGATTTGAAGTCACAAAAACTAATTTTGTATGAGTTTAATTAAGAAAACTCGAATTGTGATTAAGCAGATTTTCGATTTGCTGCTCACTGTACTGACCGGTATGCGCACCGGTATACCGGACAGTATACCGGGTGGCATGCCGGTCTGCGTACCGACCTTAAGGATTTTTGACAGTCAATTTTGGGTATAATAAAAATTAAATTTTTGTACTAACCGACATGCCGGGCAGTACACCGGTTATTATACCGGTTATCGTACCGGTTTTGGTTTGAAATAAAAAAAATACATTAACCGACATGCCGGCCGGCATGCCGGGCGGTATACCGGCTTGGTACCGGTTTGGGAAAATTTTGAGAAAAATATATTTTTGTGGAATAATCAATTTTATAATAATGTTAAACATATTTTAAGAAGATTTCAGAGTTGGCAGAGGTGAAATAGATCAGTAAATAATATTTACAAATTTATTAAATATTAAGTAGTAAGGATGAAATTCTTATACGCTCGTAAATGTTAACAGAAGACCAGCTGGAGTCCTCTAAGGCGGCTCGCTAGATTCTTTTGCTAAACTTGCATACTATTGGTGAGTGTGTAGATTTCTCTCTTTCATAGAATTGTGGATTTACGTGATACATGCTAGATGTTGATATTTGTTGATTTCATCCCTGTTAGACTATACGTGCTTTGTATGCCTTGTTGTTGATAGATTTGAGACTTGGTGTAATCTATTAAATCATTCACATGATGGCTGAAAAAATATATGTTTTGGACTTGTGATAGCAGATAGTTTCAACTGATATGACTTTATATGCTTCACCTTAGCTAAAGAGAATGATTGATCAAATTTTTGATTTGAAATACGTGTTAGCATGTTCTGATTGGTGTTGGTGTAACTGCAAATATATGATCACATGATGGCTGAAAATATATAATTAGATTGATGATAATTATTGCTTTGATTGATGTATATTTGCATGCTTCACACTTAGTTCAAGGATATTGATGTGATGATGCTACTACTTGATTAATTTTAAAATGTACAAGCACATGGATTGGTGTTTTTCTGTGTGTTGGTGCATCCATGCATGACCCTATATCACCATATGGTGACAATTGGTGAAATCCTCGGCAACGGGCTTAGGGGGCAGTAGATGCTTAGCAGTGCAGCCCTAAAACGATAGATGCCATTTATTAAGGATTATCCCCGACAATGGGCTTAAGAGGCAGTAAATGCTTGGCAATGCAGCCATAAGACGGTAGATGTCGCTTCGTGGGGATGATACTTTGTATTCTGGCTGCGGCATTGAGCAACAGTAGATGCTTGACAATGTTGTCTCAATTTGCTGGGTCTGCCATTGATGGAATACTTGGGCTTGATGTGTTCGCCCTTAACTAGTGGAGTTGATGTGGCCTCCCTAGTATTTGTTGCTGGTGATGATGGTGGAAGCTTCCAAACCTTAAAGATGCATTTCATGGCATTCATGTACATTAGTATACTTATTTTACTATTGTGGACTACTTTAGGGGAGAGGTACAACCCCTTCGTTACTTTGCTGTTTTTGGACTACACGTGGGGAGAGGCACAACCCCTTCGATACTTGTTTTGTTGATGTATTATGTTAATCACTTTTCTATAAGGATTGTAAATCTGACACTCCTGGATATTGTTGCCTTCTTTGTGTTGCGGCATTTTATCCAGGCAAGGAGGCTTAGCGGGTTCATTGCTAGTTTTTCAAGGCTCTTTCTAGCAGGAGTCATATCTTTCAGTTCTTAGTACTTTTCCCTCTACCAGTTGTAGGGTGAGGATTGTGAGACTATTTATTATTCAGACTGTTAGTTTCTTTTGCAGTAGACTATTACTTTTGGGACCTTGTTCTGGGTCAGTGTTTTTCTTATTAGACTGTCACGCTTAGTTCTTTGGTTGATGAAGACTTATGCTAGTATCATTTATTTTCCACTGCGTATTTTACTAAAGAAAAAGGAAAAAAAATCTTGTTTTAAAAAATAAGGATGAATATCCCCTTTGCTAGAAATTGATGTGTCGCGATTCGTAGCTGGATTTCCATAATTTTCTATTAATCCGGGATGGGTCGTGATAGCTTGGTATCAGAGCTCTAGGTTATAAGATTCTCGGAACAAGTGTGACATAGAATATTGAGTCTCTTGAGGTGAGTGATAGGTTGAGTCAGTTTGTTTTACTCTTCCGGAAATCGTTGTGCGTGTTACTTTGGCACCCGATGGACTACCTTGAAATCTGATTTGAAAATCGCCTGATCAACGTATTTTCAAGTGAGAGGTCTTAGGAAGTTAGTCAGAAAAGCACAATTGTACCGGAATCCTGTGTCTAGAATGGTGTATAGGTGATCGATGGCAATGAACCCTTAGGTGTCAGATTTTTGTTTATGCAATTCTTTACTTGATGTTTGTGCCTGGTTGATGAGATAAGATAAAAAATATGCTTATTGTATGAATATTTATTGATGAATCAGGATTGAGATAGAACATGTTGAGGATGCTGCTTCGACCGGTCCAGCTGAGGGGGAAGTAAATCAACCCCAGGCGCCGGTAAATCCTCCGATTATGACTAATGCTGAGCAAGTGGAGGCCACAATGGCCCAATTTTTGGAGAATCAGACTGCATTCATGCAGTGGCAGACTGCTTAGCAGACAGGGACAGCTGCCACAGGGATTCTGGATAGATTTCGCCGTTTGTGTACCGCTGAGTTTGATGGATCTGTTTCTCCTGTAGTGGCAGAAGAATGGCTTCATGGGGTAGAGCATGTCTTTTCTACCTTGGGAGTTCCTGATGCTCAGAAGGTGAATTTGGCCACCTTCAATCTGAAGGGTGAGGCCCTATATTGGTGGGAGGGTTATCACAGGCAGATGACGATGCCAGTGGATGGGGAGGTTGCTGTTCCTCCTCGTATTGTGACTTGGGAGCTCTTCGTAAAGGGCTTCAATGACTAGTACTATACGGTGACTTATAGATTGGACCAGCAGAATGCCTTTCTCTACCTAAGGCAGGGTTCAATGTCAGTTTCCGAGTATGAGGCAAAGTTTGCAGCCTTATCATGATTCGCGGTTTAGTTGGTACGTTCAGATGCAAATAGGTGTCAGCATTTCAGGCATGGCTTGAATTCTAGTGTGGCCACGAGATTGACCTCTTTCAGAGAGAGGGACTATGCCGACCTTGTTGATATGGCTCGGCGTATTGGCAGAGATGTGGATTCTCTGAATGAGCAGTGTTCCAAGAAATTCTGGCGGAGGATGGCAGGGCAAGTCCTCTAATGCAGGAGGAAGCTACAGTTCTGGGGTGAATGAATCCCATTCAAGAAAAGCCACGGTGGCTCTAAGTCGCAGGGAAGCTGGGGAAATAAGAATGGGAATCAGAATCAGGAAAATCAGTCTGTGGGAAGTGCTCCTAGTGGAGGCCGGCAATGTTTTGCATATGGTGATGAGGGTCATATGATCAGAGAGTGTCCAGGGCAAAGCCAGAGGAGAAGAGATTCAAGTGTTATAATTGAGGGGAGTGGGGGAACAAGTCTCCATAATGTCCTAAGCCGCGTGGGGCGGCACCTTCTGCAGGAGTGGGTTCTCCCGGTGGAGTAGCTGCCAGTGTTGGCAGTCAGATGAGGCCTGGCCGTGTCTTTGCTATTACTCGCCAGGAGACTGAGGCAACACCTGAGGTGGTTGCAGGTACTATTTTTATTTCTGGCCATTATGCTCGTGTCTTATTAGATTATGGTGCGACACATTCCTTTGTTTCAGTAGCTTTCAGTGTGAAGCTAGGTAGATTACCTTCTATGCTGCCATTTATTTTGTCTATTTCTACACCAGTGGGTGAACCCGTTCGGGTGAACTCATGCTATTTAAAGTGTGATCTATTGTTGGGAGGAAAGTTCTTATCGGTAAATCTAATTCCACTGCCTATGGTGGACTTCGATGCTATCTTGGGGATGGATTTTCTATCCACCCATCATGTAGTTATTGATTGTTTGAGGAAGGAGGTGATCTTCCATTTTCCAAATGATGAAGACGTAAAGTTCTGTGGCGAGAGAGTTCTGGGGAGATGCAGATTGATATCTTTTTTGTAGGCCAGTGCCTTGTTAAGCAAGGGCTGTGAGGGATTCTTGGCATATGTGGTTGATTCGCAGCAGTCTAGCCCTGACATTGCCGATATCCGTATAGTTCGTGATTTTGCTGATGTTTTTCCGGATGAGTTGCCGGGTATTGTGCCAGATCGGTAGATAGAGTTCACTATTGAGCTTGTTCCTGGAGCAAGTCCTATTTCTATAGCTCCATATCACATAGCACCAACTGAGTTGCTAGAGTTGAAGATGTAGCTGAAGGAATATCTTGATAAGTATTTTATTAGACCCAGTATGTCCCCTTGGGGTGCTCATGTGTTGTTTTTGAAGAAGAAGGATGGGTCTATGAGGATGTGCATACACTATCGTCAGCTCAATAGGGTGACAGTGAGGAATAAATATTCTCTTTCGCGTATTGATGATTTATTCGATCAGTTGCAGGGAGCTTCGGTCTTTTCGAAGATCGATTTGAGATCTGGGTATCATCAGCTGAAGATCAGAGATGAAGATGTGCCCAAGTCTGCTTTTCGGACTCGGTATGGGCATTTCGATTTTTTAGTGATGCCTTTTGGTCTTACAAATGCTCCACCAGTGTCTATGGATCTTATGAACAGGGTTTTTTAACCCTATTTAAATTCATTTATGGTTGTGTTCATTGATGATATCTTGGTATATTTCAAGAATGAGGAAGACCATCAGCAGCATTTGAGATTAGTGTTGCAGACTTTGAGAGAGAAGCAGTTATTTGGGAAATTCAGCAAGTGCGAATTCTGGTTGCAAGAAGTTGTATTCTTGGGCCATGTTATTTCTAGAGAGGGGATTTGTAACACCCTTAAAATTTGAAACCATTTTTTTTGAAGCATATAAAATGGAGATATTAGAGCACATGCATTAAAAATCTAAACCATAAAGGTTACCATTCCCACAAAATGTTTAAATGATCCATACAGTCATCCATCACAAGAGTTTAGAAATAAATGCATAACCGGGTGTTAATATCACAAACCAAAA
>NMUG010013332.1:0-10137 GCA_002855965.1 Monotropa hypopitys
AGAGGAAGTATATGTAAAATAACCTAAAGGTTTTATTGATCCACATTTTCCATCACATGTGTTTAAGCTAAGGAAAGCCTTATATGGCTTGAAGCAAGCTCCCCGTGCTTGGTATGAGCGTCTCACCGACTATCTTTTAAATACCGGTTTTGTTCGAGGGAGGGTTGATAAAACTCTATTTTTGAAAAAGATGGATAATAATCTTTTAATTGCACAAATCTATATGGATGATATTGTTTTTGGTTCGACTAGTTATAGGCTCTCTCTTGAATTTGGTTCTCAAATGTCACATGAGTTCCAAATGAGCCTTATGGGGAAATTGACTCATTTCCTTGTATTCCAAATTCGGCAAATGAGTGATGGAATCTTCCTATCTCAATCCACTTATGCCAAGAATTTAGTCAAGAAATTCGGTCTTGATAAAGCCAAATCTATTAGATCCCCTATGAGCACTAGTAAAAAACTAGGAAAAGATTGTTCCGGCGCTAGCATAGATCCTACTTTGTATAGGAGCATGATCGGTAGTCTCCTTTATCTCACCGCTAGTCGTCCGGATATTATATTTAACGTGGGTGTTTGTGCTCGTTTTCAGTCCGATCCAAAAGAATCACACTTAACAACTGTAAAACGTATCATTCTGTACATTAAAGGCACAGCTTCACTTGGGTTATGGTATCCTAGTAGTACTAGTCTTGATTTGGTTTATTCCGATGCCGATTGGGCCAGATGTGCCGATGATCGCAACAGTACGTCCGGTGGCTGTTTTTATCTTGGGCATTGTTTAGTTTCATGGCATAGTAAAAAGCAAAACTGTGTTTCATTATCTACGGCCGAGGCGGAATACATTTCTGCCGGAAGTTATTGTACACAATTGCTTTGGCTTAAGCAAACGCTCATTGATTATGGTTTTCCAATCACCACTATGACCATCTTTTGTGACAACACGAGTGCTATTTGCGTATCCAAGAATTCCGTTCAACACTCTCGTACTAAGCACATTGATATAAGACATCACTTTATTAGAGAGCTTGTTGAAGAAGGGATAGTTACACTTGAATTCATCTTCACTCTAGATCAAAAGGCCGATATATTCACTAAACCTCTTGATTCTAATAGGTTTGAGTTTCTAAGAAAATCAATTAGCTTGATTTCATTCGAGGATTAGATGGAGGGGGAGTTTGAATTCTTTTATTAGTCTATTTTTGTTTTTATTGCATGATTTTTGCTTGCATTTCATTACTTGAGTGCATATGTTCCATGTTCATGTCATTTTTTATGCATATTTGTTATTTTTTTATGCATATCATAACTATTAACTTGTTTATGGTTTATTTTTCAGATTTTAAAATGTTTTCCTTACTATAGATGGCTTCCGTGTCGAATACGTATCGGACACGCCGTAGCTTTTCTTATTCTTTATTGTCTTTCCGGACAAAAAATGGGAAGAAAAAGTTGAGGGGGGAGGGGGGTTGAAGAGCTAACAATGTTTTGTGCAGGTTTTGGAGAGATTGGAAAGTTTTTGAGCCTATGACATGGCTTATATTGCTTTATATTGGCTAATATTGTGTTTGCAGGGCTGTTTTGGAAGAATGTATCTTTGTCTTCCTTATTGCTTATGTCTAGCTCTTGCATCTTTCTTGGTATCCTAATTTGTTGCCTTGCAGGTGTATTTGTTGCAGCTTAGATCTTAGGATCATAGCTTGATAGGCTTGGTAGCTAGATAGTTTTCCATTTGGCTTGCTTGTTTTAGCCATTTTCTTTTATTTGTTGTTCTTGTTCCGGAAGAGCCAAAGGGGGAGATTGTTACCGGCTTTTCATGTTAACTATTTTCCGAAACCGAATCAATTTTGGTAGAATCTTTGTATAGGATCTTTTCTTGATCTTATTTTTAGTTTGGTTTGGGGTAGCATAGGTAAGTGCTCCTATTTCCAAGCTTTGAAGATTTGAATACGGCTATTCGGCAACAAATTGGTGCTTTTCTCGGCATTCAAGGTTCATGAAATGACTCGTGTTTCATTTGGTAACGTATTTTCATTGGTCTATTCCTCGTTCCCATATCTTCTGTTTTTGGTATCCTTGTCATGATTATCTTTGGTCTAAACTCTTTCCTTGAGTCTTAAAATTATCCTTAGATTTAGTTTTGGACCTTAGGTTTTCATTTCCGGTGTTCAAAGTTTTTCCAAAAATCCAGATTTTGATTTTAGGTTGTAGTGAGCGCAAACGGTTCCCCTCTGGGGCGCTACCGGTTGCGGTTGGTCTTCATTTGGTTCACTCTGCAGAGAAACTACAGAGCTATGCGTAACCGGTTGAACTCTTTCGCGTTATCGGTTGCGGTAGCCTGTCCGGCAGTTCCTTCTTGCACGACCGGTCGCTCATTTTGGCTTGCGGGCAGCGCGACCAGTTGCACGTCCCGTTGACAGAAAAAATAAAATCGTGTTTTTTACATCTTAAGTCGGTGGAGGAGTGTGTTTAAGGGTATTTTTATCATAATTAGTGTTTCTAATTAGCCCTAAATCGTTTTTAATGGTTCCTCATATATAAAGAACCTTTTGTATTATTTTAAACACAACTTTGATCATTCAAGAGCTTGTTGTCTTCAAGTGCCTCTCAAGAGACTTCCTTTGTGGCTGCTTTGAGTAGGGTTTGTCTTCAAGATTTCCATTGAAGGTTGGATCTCTCTTTCTCTCTTGCTTGTTAATAAATCCTTGGTAATCTCTCATTGGATATTCTATATATTTTTGGTATTATAGATCTTTACAAGATTTGATTGTGTGTCTAGGATTAGATCTTAGATTTACATCTCTAGATTGTTGATTTTGGCAAGAGTAGTAGTGTTTAGGGTTTGTTCCCTCTTCTTAGAGAGTTGGTGCTCTTGTGTATCACCTAGAGTTTTCTAGGGTTTGGGTTGTAGATCATTTCTTGGGATTAATACATAGTCCCACCAATCTTTGTGATTTTGGGGATATCTACATTGTGTTCAAATCTCTTCTACGGTTTGAGTATTTGCCCTATTCCTTTGTGGTTTGGAAGGTTGAGATTGATATTCTATCATTTGGGGTTGTTGCTAGCTTTGTGCTTTGTCCTACCGTCTTTTTGACTTGGTGATTGTATCAATCAAAATTCTTCTTAGGGTTATTGTTGCTTATATAGCATATTCCCTAGTTTGTGTTGAGATTGTGTTTGTTGGTAGTCAAGAGAATTCTATTGAATTCCTTTTGGAGTTTTCTACCTTAGTACCAAAATTGTTCATTGTAGCGTTTTCGCTTGAACTTTTCCTTTGAAAATTGTTTATTGGGTTTATAGCCTTGAAACATTCTATTCCTTGTACATTGGAGCTGTGTCACTTTTCAAGTGCTTCTTCTCACTCCTTTGTTAGTTACTCTACTAGACTTGGTGTCTAGTGTTGCTTTGTGCTACTCGTCGTTTGTTCATACTTGCACGCACGTGCTTGGTGGTTTGCCTTGTCTACATTGGCCGAAGCACTTCGGAGCCGATCGAGAGTCGAAAAACAGTTGGATATTGTAGATTAGCTGGAGGATAGCAGAAGGGGCTCAGGGAGCTTTGGATAGGAGCTAGGTGGGCTTGGTGGATAAGTTCGATAACTCTTGTATCCCAAACCTTTACTATTTCTAGTGAAACCGTAGACTAGGGCAGTGATTTTATGCATAGAAATCGTTTGATGTCTATGTAGTTTCCACTATATATCTGTTGTTGTGCCACTGATTTTCTCTTAATTTCTCTCTACTACACTTGCACCTGTGATCGTTTTTATTCTCTGATATATTAGCGCTTCCATTTGCATACAAACAATCACTAATTTAAATTTGCATAATTCAAGTAAATCAATTAATTTGCATAAAATTAAAAGAAGAATTCATAAGTTTTATTGGCCAACCTATTCACCTCTAGGTAGTGGCCTAGTGCGTATTCGCATTTTTCAACTTTGATTTGGGAGGCATCATTCCGCAACAAAACGTCCCTTTAACTCTTCGATTTTTGACAAGAACATGAGAACCACTGTTTCAATAGGTTTATGAGAGCAACCACTTTGTGCATACTTACCAGTTAGGTCTGTCTCCAATCCTTACTCCACTCATAACCTCAATGATTGGAGACTATATGGGTTATGTTGTTGCTGTTGAAATGGATCCCCGTGCATGTTTTTTATTTCTATGTTTTTCTTGGTGATTATCTCCTCCTATAAAAGCAATAAATAATTTTTTATTGCTCAATCTATTATTGAAGTGGAATACTGCGTTATATCATAGGCTAATGTTGGAATTGTTTGGCTCCGTTGGATGTTATTTGGTATGGGTGTATCACTTGACTCTTCCACACTTCTTTAGTGTGAAAACAAGAATGTCATTCAGATTGCCCACAATTTAGTCTTCCATGAATTGTATAAAGCATACCGAGATTGATTGTCATTTTATTTGCCAACATCTTCAGATAGACACAATTATTGACCTATCATTTGTCATGTCCACGCTTCAGATGACTGAATTTTTTACTAAAACTAACATTGTTGCTCGATTTTGCTTTCTTCTTGGAAAACTCACTATGCCCTACGCTCACGTCCTAGGTTTGAGGGAGGGGGGGGTGAATGTGATTTTTTAGTATTTTCATTTATCTCTTATTACACGGACAGTTTAGTCTTTAGTCGCCTTAAGGTTTTCCTAAGTTTATTAAGGTTAGCTTATATAAATCATCTTAGCTCTGCATTATTGGTAACATATTTTCCATCCATCCACAAGCTATCACCAAAATCCTGAAATATCATCAAGATCAAACTGAATTTCCCTCATATGAATATTCACTTTATCAATTATAATATCAATAGAAGGTTCTAAAAAGTTTGCTCCTGTAATATCCTCTATTGACGCAAAATCTCTAAAAAAATGGCTCCCATGAATGCATGTGTAGTAGGTCTTCGAAAAAAATACAAACCTGAGATTCTTCTGGAAATCCATTCCTCAACCACGACCGACAGAGGGCATAAAGAGAAGAACCCTTGTAGATCCTGACCTGTAAACATCAAACAAAGCTAATGAACTGCAAGAAGAAACTAATAACTTAAACCAAACAAAAATTAACATTTCATACGCATCGCAAACAGATAAAATACCAAAGAAATGAACGCAAGCTTTTCTTGACAATTGATACATGGGTAATCCTTGTCAATCATGTGTTTGAAACATAAGAGTAATAACTGTTTGAAATTGGTGGTCCAACATTCTAAATGAACCAACTCCAGAAAATAAGATGATTAGCAGTCAAGGTGCCATGAACAGCAAGCCTGGCCATCAAATCATTATACATTGTCAACAGAAGAGGTAGATCTTTCTAAACACCGGCTTCACTCCCTTGGACTCTGCAAATCGATAATTTAAAGCCAGAATGTCTCTTTTTCTCCATAACAAACCAAACGAAATGAAACATAGCCATAAGTCCCAATTAAATGGAGTCGGCTACATGAATTCATCTTTTCTGTCAAGAGTATCGTGTTTTGTAATATGCAAAAAAAAATCTACGTCCCTTCTAACTACTGGTTCTAAGATCAGTTTTGGTCTGCATCTCCACTTAGTGCAACCATCTACCAAAATCAGGTCACTCTCCCTAACTACTGCATCATTCGATCTCAACAGACATGCCCAAACAAACTTAATCCGTTTTCTCTCATCTTGTCTTCTATCGTTATCATGCCTAACATTCTACAAATGTTTTCATTCCTAATACTACAATAAACCAAAAACCAGTAGGGTGTCAACCAAAGTTCAAATTTATTAAAAAATGTAGAAAAATAAATAAATACTGCCTTGGAGTTTCATTGGGTTGAAAATATTGAGTTTCCCTAAAGTAATTCTTAAATTCCCCTACAAGTACATGAAAGACAATGCAACTATCCGTCTCAAATAAGATCCAGTGTGATAGCAGCATAATTTACCTTAAGCTCGTCTTTAATACACGTCATTGTCTATCCTAGTGTAAATTATCAATTCCTATATCCCGCTTAAGATTGTTGGTTTCCCAGTCTTTATCAAATTTTCCCACAGACCAGCTCCATCATCTCCAACCTTTAGGGACTAGGAACAAAAAGATTTATCCAAGGACCCACCCCGCATCAAGAAGCCCACCCAAAATGTAAGCATGAATAAAGCATTGGAAAGACACTGTCAATGCAGCTGCTGCTGTGATGGTTTGTATCATACTGAGTATCCTACATTGAAGCAATCGCATTAGAAATTTCCCCTCTTAGATCAATTAACCAGGCAACTACTATAATACAATACAAATAACTACAAAAATCCTTTGTAATGATATTTGCATTGCTTGAACCATTGATTATTTCTGTACTTTTTATATCAAGCTTCCACTTTTAAACATTCTAGGAGAGTGCCGCAACACAACTTTCAAAAATCCTTTAGTGAAACAATGATGTTTTGACTGTCAACCAACTTCCCTATATCTGCATACATAGATTAGGTTCATTCTGTTGCTCTAAACTCTCATACCAAAGTAAACATATCAGGCGCCCAAAAAAATGCACCTAATATATCTTGCTTTTGATTTTGTATCCAAAAGTAGCAGCATAGAAAACTCAAAACACTAATGAAATGGGTATCGGTTTAGAGTGCTTCCTTACTTTTCGATCCCTAACACTCGCAAACGTATCCTCCCTGCTTCTATCCCTACAGATAGCATAGTGAAAAAAATTATGATTGCCTGACAAAGTGGATTGAATATAAATAAAACCAAAGATAATTAAAAAATTCAAACCCTCTCTGCTTGCAGGTTAAGACTGCATACATGCAACTCTTTCCCAGAACCAAACTCGTGCACTTTTTATAAAGAAAAATCAAACCTACTTCAGAGGTAATGTTACCTCTGGTCCTTGTAGCCATTACATTCAGAAACTGAAGGCTGAGATGGTGCAACCTGAAAAACGAGAAACCTTAAAAGCCCATGAATCCAGTATTAAAGACCACCCACAAAAACAAAAAAAAAACTTGTGCAACCTAGGTGAAGCACACTAACAGACCCTTTGGATGGATGGATAGATTTAATGAGAAAAGAAAAGATTTTGAGGGAGAATCAATTCTCTCCTGTGTTTGGATGAACAAAAGGGGGAGGGGATGAGAATCAGAAATCACACCAAATCACACCAAAATCCATTTTTTGTTTCTCACCAAAAATGGTGAGATTTGGTGAGAAAGCAAATTCGTTTCCTTTCTCTCCTTTCTCACCATTAAGAGAAACTTGCCTCCTTTCTTTTCTTTTCTCCTACGAGTAGCCAAAGGGGCTGTAAGTAAACACTGAACCAAAGAGGTGTCAAGAAAGAAGCAGGCATAAACATTTGAGTACACAAAGCATGTCATTATACATCCATACAGTGAACCGACAAGAAACGTGAAATTTCAAAACAATTCCATTCATGGGTATTTCATTCTATTTTGAAGAAACTGAAAAGCTTCAATTTCAACCAAATATAATATACACATAAAAAGAGACACAAAGGGTGGTACACACATAAACAGACGCGAAGGACAGATTAGTCCATGGAGTACGAAATTCTGAACCTTTAATTGGCCAGAGACTGGGACGCCCTTGACGGTGCCCGACATCACGCTGCCGGCGGTTGAGCCAAGAAAAGTGTGGTGTACATGGGGCGGCCTAATCAGGTGACTATGACGGTCCGAATGTGGGAATCCGAAAGCTCTAAATGTGTGAGAATAGGGAGCTCCTCGGATGACAGGGCGGGGCGAGAACCCGACCTGATTAGCATTTGTGACTATCTGAACGGCGGACTGGGACCGAATAGCTTTGGGGGTGAATCCGCGGCCGGAGGATGCAACCGGGTAGAGAACTCCCCGATTTTCTGCAGCGGAGGCGGTGGATACTCCTACTCGGGGGGAGAGATTTGCAAAGGGTTGGGATGCGTATAGTGGCTGTTGGTGTGGTTGTTGAGACGGTAGTCGGAGGTGAGAGTGGTGGTAATGGGATGGAGGGTGAGGGAATAGTGAGGTTTGGGGTCTTGGGTCTCTTGACGGCGATGGTGCGGTGGTGAAGAGACGAGGGGTTGTTGCGACGACGGCGGAGGCGGGAGGATCTGCAGGAGTAGAGGACAAGGCCATCATATGGCGGGGAATTTTCGGGAAGGGTTCCCTACGCGTCTTGGATTTTTTAAAATCAAAACCGAGGAAATTGACTTTTATTTAAATTTTGATAGGTAATTCTAAAGAGAACCACAAATTTCTAAATACAGTTCATTCAAACTTAAGATTTTTAAGATCACAATCTATTAATTAGAAAATATCAATTTGTAAACAGAAAAGGTTTGTAAGGGCACAAACCTAAGAACAAATTCAATGGGGAAATGGAAAATGATAGGATGAATAATTATTTTAGTGAGAAAATTTGGTTAAAAGTTAGTTACATAGAAAATAGGACTCTTGTGTCAAGTGATGGGATGGAAAATAGGATGAATAATTAAATTATTTCTTTATTTTTATTTTCTTTAAATTAAATCTACTACTTTCGTTAAAAATAATATTAATTAAATTACTTGTATCATAAAATGAAAAATAAATTATTTTTCCTCAAACTACTTTCTTTACTTTTAATTAAAACACATTATTCAAAAATGAATTTTTAAAATTAATCTCAAACATATAAAAAATGTAGTCCGACCATTTTTTCCGCGATCCACAAGTATTTCGGTCATTCGCTTGCTGAGGTGTCAATGGATGAATTTTGCATCAAAAGATGGATATATTCATCCTCATATCCATCAAAACTATTTTCCATCTCTGAATTCATCCCCTATTGGAGACTGATTTTTTGTATTTGTGTTGTAAAATAGTTATTCATCTCATTTTTCATCCCGGACTTGCTCTAAAAGGGACTACATCTTAGGGTCTCGTACAAAAGATTTGATCCGTTCAAAAAATTATAATAATATCTTAAATATCGCTCTAAAAAATCAACGCAATTGAATAACTATATAGCACTTCATCCAAATGTGTATTTTTTATTCAAAAGTTTTAGACCTAACTTTTGAATAATATTAAATGAATCACTTATAGTTATTAGATTGCGCTTATTTTTTCTAGGATAATTTAAAATATTTGTTAAAATTTTTAAAAAGCAAGATCTTTTGAACAGAACCCCCAAATAGGATCACCTTAGACTCGTGTGCGTACGCAAGTCTTATCTTGTATATTTTATAACATGGCTCGTTTTTTAATACAAATCACCACTCTTAAATCTTAAAATATATACATTTGGCCTTGAGAACAAGTCTAGGCAATTAGAAAATGACTGCCTGTCATATATTCAAAAAAGTGTCTAAGTGGATCGAAATTGTGAACTTGTGGTTTTATTGTGTCTAAGTGTGTCTTGAGGCATAGAAAGACTTGTGGGATTCAATTTGGAAGTCGTGGGTTAAAATTAATGAGGTTTGAGATCATTGTGGATTAACATGCAAATTGGGTACTTTATGGATAATCGATACAAAGTGGGACACATGTGGATAGTTGAGCAGAGTGGGTGGTGAAATGTGCTTGATGGCGATGCGTTGACTTGGGTTAACCTTAATGAAATTATAATGATCTCGTACGTTGGTTGAACCCCCCCCCTTGGTAATAAAATGTGGAACTTGTGAAATAAAATGTAGTGTGTCACCTTGGAATAGTTGTGGTTGTCATTGCGGTGGTATTATGTTTTGGGTGACTTTCTTTGGTAAGGGCATGGAAACCTTCGGAAACTTGATCTAGCCTTGGGATTGTTTTTATTGAAATGAACGTAATGATTTTGGATTCACCCAAACATGAAATGAATGAAATGAAAGCAATACACACCAAATACGGGGATAGATCCTACGAGGATCATCCTTGGACAATCTTGAATCATCAACTTGAACATAACCAAATGGAACACCAATGATGATAACTGTGAGGGAAGTGCACTTGTTGGTGTACGAGGATCTATCTCGGGTGTGGGAGGTCTTTGCCCCAACTCCTATACTTCACTGATTGGTTTTGGAAACTAACGGGACTGGGAGGTTGCATGCCACAGGGCGCCGGTTGAGATAGTATCCATCCGGGTTAGGAGGGTTTGCCCTCTCCCGCGGTACTTCCC
>NMUG010013333.1:0-10136 GCA_002855965.1 Monotropa hypopitys
AGGGGGGCACAAGATGTCAATTCCCAATCAAGTCACTCTACCAAGTGTTCACCCAAGGCTAAGTGGCTTCAGGCCAACAATGTCATACCAATGGTTTCCTCAAACAAACTCTAGGTCACAAGGATGTCTTATTCAATATTTGGAACTCACGAATCTAGGACCAAACACCACTCCAAGCCATCATACAACAACACCTAGATTTCACAATTTGCTTCAAAATGACATATCAGGCATTCTATCGAACATGTGGTGGCCGTTGGATTTCCAAGGCCATCCAAAGCCACTACAAGCCTACCAACACACTTACCAACCCAAGAATTTGTCCTTGACCTTATTCAAGTTTTAAGTCGAGCATGTGGCCTTCTTGACTTTGAACACTAAGAGCACGGCTCTTAAAACCTTCTACAAGAATCATTTACACCCAAGGTTTTTCCCATATCAAACCCGGAACAAAACCATAATCCAACTAAACTCTATCAAGGCCGAGAGGAATGGAAACAAGGGAAAAAACAACCACACACATACACATACGAAATAGGAGAAAGAGTTACCCACATTCAAAGCCGAGAACCCAAAATCTTTAGGTGAGAATTCTTCACGAGGCCCCGAACCAAGACCGCCTCCTTGTAGCCCTTGAGACGCTCATCAAGGTTAGTGAAGAGCTTTTCTTCAAAAATCCACTGGAGAGGGGTCAAATGAGAGGGAGAAGGAGGAAGAGAGAGAATTCGAGAGAGGTAGAGATAGGGTTTATGGCTGGCAGGGGAAGAGAGGAGTCATCAATAATGACTTAGGGGCTAACTCTAAAACCCCTACATACTCTCACACGCCCTGATGAAAAACCAAAATACCCCCACACTTAAATCTCCAAAATAGCCGAACAAAGTGCATTTCGATATGTGCCTAAGGCACATATCGAAATACAAACCTGTTGGACAACCCCAATAGACCCTCATATCGATATGCCCCCCCCCAAAAAAAACCATATATCGAAATAGAACCTCTCGGATCATCCCTCAAAGCTTGAGCATTTCGATATGCAACCCTTGCATATCAAAATACAATCGAATGCTCCAAATTTGTATATCTATATACAGATGAGAAAAGGAGAGCAGTCCCCTTGTATTTCGATATGCAATCATATTGCATATCGAAATTCAATAGCACTGACAGATTTCACCCAAGAGCCATATCGAAATGCAATGCCCAAGGGCCTTGCCATATTTCGATATGAGAGAGGACTGGGAAATGGGCACATGGCCCATTTCGATATGTAGAAGAGGTGGGGAGAAGGAGAGGAGGCTATATCGAAATACATGGGGGAGGGATTAAAATTGATAATTTTAGAAATTAAGAATTAAATCTCAATTAAATCCTCTAAAAATCAAATAAATTTTCAAAATAAATTATAAATTTCCCAAAAAATATTTTAAAATTTCCGGGGCATGACAAGTATCCATGAGAAATGGCTTTGTACGCTATTGAACGCCCTTTTGTGACTGCCATACACACCCTCATGGATTTCATAAAGATATCATTGAACAATGTTTGGGTGTACACAACGTAGATACGACCTATGAAGGATTTCCTGTATAGTATCTCATTTGGTGAGAGCCAGAACCTTGTTGACTTGATCTTTATTTTATGTGCTTCCTTCTTGTCTGTTGGGAGTTCATCTTCTTTAAGGTAAGAAATGATTGGGTACATCCATCTCGGGCCTATATCCTGGTCAAAGGTATATTCTGAGTCTTCTGTCTGTATGCTCGACTGGAGTAGAGAATCAACGCTTAAAGTGCAGTGGAGCTCAGAAGATACAAAAGAGGTAAGACAATCCAAGACATCAACATGTCTTTTTGCTTGGAGCTGATTTGGACTATCTCTGTTTTTCTGAACTGTTACAGGATCTTTCTCACTACAACTTTGTCATGCCCCAACCCTGCTAATTGTAGAGCCCACCATCTAGGGTGACACATGGCAGATTCATACAATCCCAAACTCTAACATCCCAATCAAAACTCACTAATACATATGCAATAAAATAAAAACCATTGACTGAAATAAACATACATCTTATAACTCTGTTGGTGATACAGACTCAATTGAACTCTGCTACAGACTAATACTCAACTCAACTCAATCAACACTAGGCAACATGCCCTGGCCCAACCCATACTAATGTACAACAATAGTATAAATCATCTCTGATACAAACTGAAAATAAAAACTCTTTGATACAACAAACATAAATAAAACTCTCCGACTCAACAAACTCAACTACTGACCATAAGCTACTAATAGACTCCTCCACACTCTACTGCAATAACTGGACTAGACTCTAGCCTCGATCACGTAAAAGAAATGAGTACAAACTCGCCAACTCGACGGCTCAGTGAATACTATAGAAAAGCATAATGAAGAGAAGCAAAATAGTTATGGATCACTATTTCTCAAAAACTCATCTCATTTAAAAACTCTTTTCTCAATATAGAAACTTTTCTCTTTTAAAAAAACCTTTTTCAAAATATTTTTGAATCCTTTGAAAATTCTTTGTTCTTTTCAAAACTCTTTCCCAATTCTCTTTGAAAAACTCATCTCCCATGTTTCTCTTTCCCATCTCAAAACAATTTCATTTATCATTTTTTCTCATTTTAGAACCCATTTTATATTTTTTTCATTTAAAAACTCATCCTGTCACTTTTTCTCATCTCAAAATTGTGTCACCTGTCTTGTGTCATAATTGAATTTATTTAATAAAAGGGTGTACAAATATAAATTAATATGGAAGTACAGTGTTAAGATGATTTATGGTTTTTAAGGGATTTATTTAGAAGTTTAAAATCACATTTAAATAGTATAAACCATAAAATCAAGTATAGATATAAATAAAATAATACTTGATGGCACACAAGGGTTAAAAGGTTATATTAGGAGTTTCAATATAGACATTAGGTTTTAAAATCTAATTAGGGTTAGGATATTACCCTAATCCCTCATTGTGTTTAATCATATTTGCTTAAGGAGGTTAGAGACAAGGAGGAGAAGAAGGCTAGAGGGAGATTCTGTGATTTGGAGGTCTTCGGGTGCGAATCGAAGTACGTTTTCTTCTTCAATCTTGTTCCCAACGTAAGTGTGAATCTATCTATATATTTTATATCTTCGTTTCATCTTAGATTTAGTCTAGATCTAATAATTAAAGTCAATCTCATTTTTTGGATAAAATTCCCAGATCTAGAGATGAGTTCGTGAGTTTAGAGAGGGATTTGATGGTATTTGAGGCCTAAAATCGAATATGTGTAATGCCTAGATGTTTAGAACAATTTTGTGTTGATGATTTTTAAGGTTTTAGGTATATAATCGAGATTAGATAAAGTTGGAGATGTTTTGGATCGTTTTAGATTACAGAGTCAGAACAGGGGCATATTGGATGGGAACCAGTTTCGGGCGTAGGGAAACCGATTCTGAATGGTTCTGATGGTTGGTGACTGTAGCGGAGGGGGTTGGCAACCGGTTGGTGGAAGAAGGGATTTGGAAACCGGTTGCGGGTCAGGGCGCAACTGGTTGCGGGGTGCTCTAGTTTGGGGCAACTGCTTGTGAAGGGGGAAAATCGGTTTGGAGGATTTGGGGACACAACCGGTTACGGGGTGTGCCGCAACTGATAATGGGCATCACTATGGAAAACCGATTATGGTTGTTCTTGGAACCGGTTCCAGGTGCACCTTCTAGAAATCATTTACGTGTATGTTGGGAACCGTTTTCGGGTGGTTCTGGACCAAAAGTTGGGTTAAGTATCGGGGGTCTTTAATTGATAAAAGCTAAGGCTTTTAAAGATATTTCCTTATAAGTTAAGACATTTAATGTCCTAACTTAGTATTATTAAATACAAGTGAGGAGTCGGGACCCTCTACTTCTAAGAAGTGATCGATTTGATTGTGCACGCTTGTGGTGAGTGTGTAGATATCTCTTAATACATGCTTTTTGACTTGTATTTGATGTAATATTTGGGTTTATGATTGCATGTTCACGTGACACTTAAGTGTTAGTTTATATGTGAAGGCATGTATGTTCAATTATGATATTTTTATATCAAAGCATGATTTAAGTGCTTGACTTCGATGTATGTTTCGTTTTAATAAGTTATGTGTTTGGATATCAATGCATGCCTTGTTGTGATAGTTACGTACTATGTATGAAGACATGATCCCAAATTTATGTGACTTAGATTGCCGTATCAATCTTCAAACGTATGATAGAGAAAGTGTTGATTATTGCATTGGTATCACATAGATGCGATTGATAAATGGAATGTACCTAAAAATTGGTAAACAATGTAACGTGGAACAACCCTATGGACATGCTTTTGATATGTTGTCAGGCCGAGTAGAGGAAATATGAATTAAAGAAGAATGTTATGAAATACTCTGGGCATGCTTTAATAAGCTATTAGGCCGAGAATATGGGTGATATTGAATTAATCCCAGTGGCATGCTTTTATAAGCTATTAGACCGAGTAGAGATTTGGGCTTGATTGATTCACCCTAGCAAGTGTGACATCCTTGCTTAATGATATTGAGATCACGAGAAAGATTAATTGACATGCCAACAAACTATAAGAAAGTTGTACTATGGGTACAAAATGGCATAAAACAATTTACTCTTGCATGCTTATATGAAGCATTGTAGATCTATGTACTTGATATTTGGGGAGAGACACAACTCCTTTGATTTCCGTATTTAGTTATTTCCTTTACATGTCAAATTGCATATATTGACTGTTGTATATAACACTCCTGAATATCTTTTGCTTGTTTGTTTTGTAATTTATATCTAGGTCGGGATGAGTAGCTGGTTTCACTCCAAGCCAGACCACCATGCTTTATATCTAGAAAGAGAGTCAAGGAAAAGTGACTTCTCCTGGGTTGTAATTATCTACTTGGTTCAGTGGTTGTCTATAGTTGAGACTCATTATTATTTATTGGTAGTTAGGAATTCATGGCAGACTCTTTAGATTTTTTGTTTAGACCTTGTGGATGGTCTTGTAGTACTTCTATTCAGTTATTTGGAGATTAGTAGGGTTTTTTATTTACAAGTGTTTTCACCGAATAGAGTAAATGGAATTTTAGTAGGTTCTAGTACTTTCGGCTAAATTCTTGCAAGTGTTCATAGAACTTCTCAATTGCACCTAGAGTCAGTGCAAGTATGTCTGTTATTATATATTGTAGTCTGTAAGATGTTTAGTGAGAAAAATGTTATGCTTTTGGGTAAGTATTATTAAAGAGATTAAATTAGGAAATCAATTGGGTTCATCAATGGAAATTCTTTGGATAAAATAGTGATTGAGTATTATTCTATCGAATTGGGTGAGAGTGGTGAGAAAGGAAAAGAAAAAGCAAAATTGTGCAACAAATGGGTAAGTGGGAAATGCATTGTGCATAAGAATAATGTCAGGATGATATGTTAGTTAAATCAATTTGCGATTTGAAGATGGGCAGAAGAATGTGAGAGGAGAAATATCTTGTATAAAGTGCAAGTAGAAGGAATTAATAGTGTTTCAAAGCTATCATGTTAGTAGAGTAAAATAGTGTTATGAAGCAAATTGTTATTTGGAAGTTATATGAGAAATAGAGAATCGGCAAGTTTGGGTTATTGTTTATGTTAAGTTGTAAGGAACGTTCCTGGATGTTTATTAAGGTTGAAATTAGTGGAAAGTGGAATTATCAAAATAATAGGGTTATGTGGTTCATTATCGTGTGAAATCCTAATTTATGAGAGTTGCACAAATTGGGAAAGGATGATTGGGAGATTGTAAATTCCTCTTGGGTTTTATGAGGATTCTTTAGTAGGTATCTGTGTTAGGAGATCATATTGTGAAATTGAAAGTATTAGAAACGTGGGTAAGAGTGAGTGATCGAGTATTATGTGATCACTTGTGTTGGGTATCTATGGGTTGCTAAGAGTGGATCCCTAAGCGTTGATTTTCTAAGAGGTGATGTGAAAGGAAAGATGTAAAGTAGAGTATGTTAGGCAAAAAAATAACCAAAGCTGCATAAAAATTGTTAGCGCATAAAGAATGAAGGAAATGCAATGCAAACTGAAGGCCTGTGTTGGACACAGTTTCCTTAAATCACCGCCTCACCGATAAGTGCACGAGGTTATTCTTGGCGTTCGATTCCCATGATACAGTCGGTAGTCGACTATGTGTTCCACATATGCAAGCCACCTGCCGAACTATAACAGTGACTGTGATTTCTCTCTTTACCGAAACGAAGTTGGAATTTTGTATGAACAGAACAAAAGGTTGGGAACTATGGACGAACAGAAAAGGAAAAGGTATTTGTTTGGTTTTTGGTATATTTCGAAATGAGTTAGGGGTGCTACTATGTAGCTACACTATGACCTTTCGTATAGCATGAGGTATGCCAAAGGTTTATAACCTTTTGTCTTCAACATTAACTTGCAACAAGTAATGCAACCGTATATGAAAAGACTCCAGCAACCGAAAAGTCACGGGCCATGGGTACAAGTTATGGGTTACGGGCATGGGCCAAGTTCCAAATAACTAAACCACGGACCACAGACCCAGACCCAGGACGCGTGCGACATGTGCGAGTATGTGCGCATATGGGAAAATATTCGAAGCGCACTTTTACTTACTTTCCCCTTAGGCTTGTTGTGACACTTAGTCACACAACATATTAAATAAACCCATCACATGTCTACCCATCTTCTAATGTGGGATTGACAATAAAGGGTCATCCCCTCCATTGTCTGACACCCACATTGCATGGTAATATCTCATTCAATCCTTAAGAGATTTTAATGATTCATTTTGCAAAACAATCTCCTATCCGAGGAGTGTCCGACCCATTCGAAAACACCTCAAATGGTGATTGGGTCCATTGGCAAAAAGATCACAAAGTCTGAGGGAAATTTGTATTTTTTTCAACAATCCCCCACATGAATGATATTGACAGAATAGACAGTAAAACAATAAAGACTCGAAGGAATGAAGACTCGAAGGAATGAATACTCAAAGTAACGAATATGAAGACTCAACGGAACAAATACTCGAAGTACCACAGAGAGAGTACAACGGATCAGCCCTGCATAGGATATGTAGCATTTGGCTTTAAACATTCCCTTGTGAAAGCCTATCAGGTATTACTGACAGACCAGTGGATTTGATGCCTTGAAATGGTCTGTCATTTGTGTGAATCGAAACAATAGACTTCACACAGGACCTTTCATGTCACTACATAGTTCTCAAAAGGTGTGTTAGTTTTGGCCATGAACACAACGCCTGGTTCTGCAAGTGTTTGTTCAAAGATTTTGCCTTTCCAATCCTAATAGAAGTGGCCCCACTTCACACTCACATAGGTAACTTCTTATCAAGGAATACAAATAGTAGTCCGCATTAAATGTAAATTCTTAAGAGTCATTAAAAGCATTGCTTAACAAGCATAGCTTAACCTAAGTCCATTCAATCATTGTTGACACCATAGGAATGAGCTGAAGGATAACCTTCTCAGTGATTCAAAATAGGCAATCATGATTAGGTTGTCCCTTTGAACCTAAATCTTGGGATCTCCAGTCAACTAGGTTGGGTTTCCACCATGATATCTTTTAATGTCATAGGCTTTAATCTCATTCCCCTCGATGCTTTTCCAACTAACTCTCGAGTTAACCTTTTGGTTAGCAGATCCACATTGTTGTCCTTTACTTCACATAGTCTATGGTAATAACACCATATGAGATTAGTTATCTAATGGTATTATGTCGTCGTCGAATATGTCGAGACTTACCATTATACATATTGCTCGGTGTCCTGCCATTTGCTGATTGGTTATCATAATAAACACAAATTGCAGGCACATGCTTTGACAATCTTGGAATATATTCAACAAACTGGCAAAGCCATTCTGCTTCTTCAGTCGCCTTATCCAAAGCGATGAATTCTGATTCCATTATAGACCTTACAATGCAAGTCTGTTTGGAAGAGGTGATAGCTACACCACCAAGCGTGAAGACAAATCCACTGATTTCAACTAGCTCTCTGGTTAATTATTAGCATCTTTGAAAGTATGTCCATTGACAACAATGAGTCAACCACAACAAAGGTGATCATTAAAATTTCAAAATCAGTCGCGACTATCCTATTTTGAGAGCAGTTGTCAAGTAGTAATTGTCAAAATTTTCAAGACTTACCATGAAATGTCTCACTAAGCTCTGATAATCTTATCAGATACATGCAAAGTGTTTTTAAAAATTTTCTCACTCTCCTTGGAAATTTATGCAATTTTCATTAATATTTTCTGATGCTATTCTAGAAGAATGGAATGATCATTATTAATCCACATATAAAGAATTAATTTTAAGATTTCCAGGAGACAATTGCACAACCAAAATAAAACATCTATTATAGATAATCTTTATCACTAGTACTCACTGGATTTATACCCATTTTTTAATAGTGTACCTTTACATATTCTTGGGTGCTTGATGCAATTTATAGTTAAGGTTGATCCTAAGAAGGAGTCGCACCCTATCACTATTTAGTGATCCTTCACTGACCTTTTTTTTCTCAGTCTATATAATCTATTAAGTATGACACTTAAAACCTTGATGCGGACTTCAATATTATAATATCACAAAATACTTCAATGATGTGCACCTCAGTGATTATTCATAGATATGTAGATATCATAATCCAAAGGCTTTTGAGACATACTTGCAACAAACAACTTTGTTAGACCAAGATCATTAGATGTGCTGCAGCTATGAAACTTTTAACACCAAATGTGATATCAACTTAAGAATACAAAATAACAAGTTTTGATCTTTACATCGTCGATTCAACTCAGTTTGACGTCATAGCACTATAGCACAAGTTATATTTTGTCATTTGTGTTTGACATATGACTAAATTTCCTTTCTAGTTTGATATTGAAAACCCTCAGGTTATCAAAGAAGATTTGTATAACCAAATATTTAATCAAGAAGGTAATTTTTACTTCAGTATGTTTTACTTCAACATCACCATAACAAGTTTTGTACATATCAAAGCATATCAAAGCTTTCTTTGAATACATGTCCTCATAGTTGACCTATTTGTCATTAAGAAGACCAAAAACCTTTAATCCACTAGTTTACAACCATTATCTACCTTTTGAAAGGAGTCATCATGATAATCCATTGTCCATGAGGAACCCCCAAGACAACTTGATCATGCTTCTGCAAATATTTTTCGCATTTGAAACTTTTAGTCTTGCCAACTCCATGACCATTTCAATGTGAAAACCAAGAATCTTATAGATTCAAGCAAAGAGAAATGATATGCTCAATGATCTTTGGTCTTATCTGATTAGGAGTAGACCATCATTACCACTTTTCCAAGAAGACTCATATTTGTAAGAATTTGTAGAAAAACCCATGGCCCTCACATTCTTAGGGTACTATCCAAATTCTTGCAAGATATTTTCATAAGGAACTAAATTATCCAAATATTTGTTTCATTACTTTCATCTAAGCTGATTAGAGTTTTCTCAAAATGCTGGTCAATTGAAATTCCGTAGAGCATTTTCCATAATAATAAATTATTATTTTAAAACTGTCATCTAAACATAGATGTTTGATGTTTTCAACATAAAAAAGAGATTGAAACCATTATCTCTAGTTTTGAAATAAATTTCCATCATATGCTCTAAAAACAATATATTTTCCATTTATTCAAAACATATGGAAACATAGATTATAATGACATTCAACTACCGGGATGATTACATTTCCCAAACTATGCATTTTTATCTTCCTCAATTACAAGTTTCTACATAAGCTCATCAACAAATAGTCTCTGCCTGCATGTGTTTGAGGTAGTGTTTCTCACTCCACGTAGTTTCCAATTATAGCCGCACATTGGAAAGACTCATCCAAATCAAATCCTTCTTCTTGAATATTCTTCATTAATGTCAGTAATTCCTGAGCTTGTACAACCACTAACTCTAGGTTCATCATCTTGAACTCTAGAAATAAGCGTACAAAATACGGTTTCCACGTGGTATCATCATCTTGGAACTGTCATAACAAAGACATCCATAGTTCTTTGGCAATCTGTTTTGAGCGAAACAATTTATGAAGTATCTCTG
>NMUG010013334.1:0-10136 GCA_002855965.1 Monotropa hypopitys
ACTGTAAATACAGCCTGTCAACACATGCACCGCCCTTCTGTTTCTGATTTTATGGCTGTTAAAAGGATCCTGCGTTACATCCAAGGTACCTTGGACGATGGGCTTCATTTTACGCCCAGTTCTTTTGACCTTACTGGATTCTCAGACTCTGATTGGGCTGGGTGTCATAAAGACAGAAAATCTACGACTAGTTATTGTGTGTTTTTGGGCTCTAATTTGATTTCCTGGGCATCTAAAAAGCAAACTGCTGTGTCGAGATTGTCTACTGAAGCTGAATATCGTGCATTAGCTCAAGCTACAGTTGAACTTACATGGATACACATGCTTCTCACAGATTTAAAGATTTCAATGGTCTCTACACTAGTTTTATGGTGTGACAATATTTCGGCCATGGCTCTTGCATCCAATCCGGTGTTTCATTCAAGATCCAAACATATAGAAGTTGATGTTCATTTTATACAAGAGAAGGTGGCAAACAAAAAGCTCCTGCTTAGATATGTTCCTACGGCTGATCAACTCGCCGATTTATTCACGAAGTCTCTCTGCATTTCCAGATTTTATTTTCTAAAAGACAAACTCATGTCTGTTCCAGTCACCATGAGTTTGAAGGGGGATAATAAGGATATGAAGCATAGCACTGGATGACTGCGATTGTAATGTTAGTTAGTTAGTTAGGCAGACGCGTAAATGTGTGTATATAAATACTCTGTACTCTGTTGTATTCAAGAGGGAATCAATTTGAAAAGTTTGTTGAATTCTGTTTCTCTACACTTAGTGGTTGCCTTAGGGAGAAAAAAATGGGCAAGAACCTTGGTACAGTGGAGTTTTATTGGTACAAAATGCCAAAATGGACCATAATGCTCCTAGGATTTAGTTATACATGGTTAATTTGAACAGGTCTATCATCGTTCGTAGTATGTCTATCGTTTAATAGAAATTGCCTAAAAGTATCTTGGATTATCAAGGTATGATACGACAATCTAAGTATCTTTATTAAACCATATTCCTGTTGTGCGTACCAGAATGAACCGCATTCCAAGTAACATAGATTTAGCTTGCACATAGTAATTGCAAAAAGTTGTGTGTCTTCAAGCTTTTCACAGTGGATTTCTCTGAGCATGCCTCAAATGTGTTTTTAAAACCATGGTGGTAGCGGTCACTAGCAGCTATATATAAGCCCTAGATTGTGCCAGTCCGGCATCGAACTGATTGTCTAGGCCCGTCAAGGGTATTGTTCCAAAAGAATCTGATTGTGTACCATTTACAGTGTATGTTTACATAAACTAGACGCCGTTGACACTGTCCTGTCATTTTCATTTCCTAGTGCAGAAATATTTGCTTCAAGCAATGACAGAAGTCTTAAGTTGTTTCATGTAAATCTCCATGATCATATCATATGGTGTGCTTTTACAGGTTGGAGGACCTTGACACAAACACTTAAGATTTATTCATTTAATAAGTATGCCAAGCGACTATTCGACAGTTTCCCCTCTTTTGGCAACCTGATGCTTTACCTGTTTTCTCATGTTTAACTTTTTTACATTATTTTAGGTTGAAACGGAAGCAGGTTCAGCACCGTTCTTGTCATTGCTTGCACCACTCGATTGTGGATCACAACATTCATATTGGAAAGCTCCTCATAATACCTCCTCTATTGAATTTGTTATTGTTCTTGGTGATCTTTCTGACGTGTCACGGGTGGTCCTACTTGTTAGTCCCTGTGGCTATTCAATGTCTGATGCGCCTAGCGTAAGTACACCTATCTTTATCAGCTGCGTCTTTTGAAATGTGTCCTTGGAGCCATGTGTTTGAATGCTGATGCGTGAATCCTTAACTTCAACTAGTACACATGTCTGGCCTATGTATTTTGTTGATTGTTCTTTCAAATTCCTACTTTTTTGTTTTATAATTTTGCTGATAAATTTTCGGTTGCCTATATTGTGGTTATTCTGAAGAGAATTCACATCCAGAGTTCTGGTGTAGATTGAATAGGTCTTTTTTACACAAACTTGTTTAACAGGAAGTCAAGTCAGTAAGTCCTCGTATATTGTTAGGCGTGGGTTTGTGAGGCTCTTAGAAGTGTACGTTTAAATTCTTCTAACCAGTTGGATGATTGTAAATAGTTTTTTAGGGGCAAATCTTTCTAAGGATATATGCTAACCCCTATCATAAGTTCGCTACCTTTCATTTCCACACATTTCACCATCCCCATTTCCATTGGTTGAACTTAAGTAAGCAGGATACGTTTTGTTGTATTGGTGGTGTACGCGTACAATGGGAATGGCACCAACGCTAACTCTTTTTGTCAATTCATCCTCTTGTGCCCCTTATTTATTGTGTTTTAGGAGACTGGGAACGCGGGGTGGGGTGTGGGGGTGGGGGGCATTGAATCACCCATTATTACATTTCTACTGCGGCTTCTCAGATTTGGTTATGCCTTTCTCAGTGAAGGCCCTTTTTGGTAGTTGGCATTATGGGTGTCCGAGGTATGGTCATTGAAAAAACCTTGGGCTGCGGCACCCCTTTGCATATTTTGGTGTATTTGGAGCGAGAGGAATTGTAGTTCTTTTTTGGAGAAAGAATGCACCATTCCTGTTTTGAAAGGGAATGATATTCTCTTTCTAGATTTTTTTTGCATTTGAGAGGATTGTTAATTTTCTTGGTTTCTTTTGAGGAGATTTTGAGAGAATTTTATATCCTATAGATTTCCGCTGGGTAAGTATACTTCTGCTTTTTTGTATTTCACGTGTACAAGCTTGTTCCCTTTTGGTGATGTTCAGATGTTAAGTACACCTGCTCTGTTTCGGATCACGTTGTCTACTATTTCAACCTACAAAACCTTGAAATCATATCAGAGTCAGCAACTCAGTTTCTGTGAGAGCTTTAAGGATGAAATTGTAGTATTTGATGACGAAACCCTGTTTGATTGCAGTAATCGTTTGTTTACTCTCTTCTTTTTTCTATTTACGTTCCCCATTTAAATGATTTCTCTGTTATTGTGAATGAATGGAGAGGTTGGGGCAGCTCCATGTCCCACGTAACAAGGTTCTTTCGTGTCACTGATTGATGTTTATTTTCATTTTACCCTTTTAATGTAGCATTTCCTTTTATTAATCATGTTACTGGTGGACAACAAGTTTATCCAGTAAATTTCGATTTTCAATACTTCTGCAAGTGATACTCTATTGTTGGTACAGGTGCAAATTTGGGCCAGCAATAAGATACACAAGGAAGAAAGATCGTGCATGGGAAAATGGGAGGTTCGATCCCTCATCGCATCTTCCTCGGAACTTTGTGGATCAGAAAAGTTGAGTAAAGGAGATACAGTTCCTAGGAATGTGAATTTTACATTCCGAAATCCTGTTCGATGCCGCATCATCTGGATAACTCTACGTCTGCAAAGAGTTGGTTCTAGTTCAGTAAATTTAGGGAGAGACTTCAATCTTTTGTCCCTTGATGAAAACCCTTTGTCTGAACTTCATCGACGTGCCTCTCTCGGAGGGACGTTTGAAAGTGAGCCGTGTCTTCATGCCAAAAGAATTCTAGTAGTTGGAAGCCCAGTGAGAAGCGATATGGGCCTCACATCACCTCAGGGCTCTGATCAGTTAAATTTACGAAGCTGGTTGGAAAAAACCCCACAGTTGAATAGATTCAAGGTGCATCTGATGTGGTTTACAATGTCGTGTCATTAATAAGCTTTATATCAAATTTATTACATATCTTAAGTCTGTATAATAATATTTGTTTCAGGTTCCTATAGAGACTGAGAGGTTAATTGGCAACGATCTCGTTTTGGAACAGTATCTATTACCAGCTTCACCTCAGCTGGAAGGATTTCGTCTCGATGGCTTTAGTGCAATAAGGCCTCGAGTTACCCACTCGTCTTCTTCAAATGTGAATGTATGGGATCCGTCGTCAACATTTTTAGAAGATAGACATATATCTCCAGCTGTACTGCATATTCAAGTATCTGTTTTTCAGGTAATGACAATACTGAGTTTATTATACTGTCATTCTTTTATGTTGTGTACTACATGGATCTGCTAGTGGATAATACAATGCTGCCTGTATCTGTACTGGTGTGATTGTGTTTTTTACTTTGGCTGATAAAGCTCTTACTTTTCTCTCAGATATCTGTTCAGGATACTGGGTGTTTAAGATTCCTTGAAATGATGATTATTGTGATCTAAAAAGAAAACACTCTTTTCTATTGAAAGAGATACGTGTCCGATTCTCACTCATGGTTTGTTGTTCAACTTTTCCCTTCCCTTTAACAACATAAGCATTTATTTCAAGATTCTCACCTTTTTGTTATTTTTTCCCTAGATATTGCATGAAAAAGTTCTTAACATCTTCGAAAAATTGAGGACATTATTGCACATTAACACGTGTACATGTCAAGTGATTTTTCATACGATGCACTCCACCCCAAAATTCTCCCTTGCAATAATTGCAACACAACTTCAACCTAGCATCACCAATACGGGTACAATGCTCCCATGTCGGGTCGGTCTATTTTCTTGTTTTTTTCTCCATCTATAAAAAAATAATTGACAAAAAAACAAACAACCAATCAGAAACCCAAAAACTCAGTTTGTAGTTATGCTAGTTGATGCATTTAGTTTCTTTTGTGGTAGGTAATGTATGTGTGTATTTAATTTATGGAAATACATGATAGGTTAAATTTGGTTTGATGACCCATTGTTATTTTATAGTAAAGGACTAAAGGCATGGATGATCAATATTGTACAATGATTGTTTCTACCTTACCTAGAATAACAGAAGTTACTGATGTTTGGATGAAAACAATACATGGATATTATTCTTACAATAAGTTATTCAGTTTGATATGAGAGTATATCATGTCAATATTCTGTTTGTTTACGTTATTCAGAAACCAAAAAACAATTCAGAAACCCAAAAATGAAACCAAAAATAATTCAGAAACCCAAAAACGAAACCCAAAAACCCAGAAATTCAGAATTGTATTCGTATCGCGACTCGTAAGATTCATGCGATTCAAGATATGATTCCACGATTCGGTCACGATTCTATACTGATTGCAATTCACTGTGTTGTTGCGAATCGTTTTGTTCTTGAATCGAATCGAATCGTGCGATTCGTATCGCGACTCGTACGAGTTTGACAACCATGTCTGTGTGTGAGAGAGAGGGAGGAACCATATTATCCAAAATCAACGACTTACCCTCTTACCTCCCCTCCCCTCCACCATCCATGTATATATGCAAAAAACTTTTTGTGAACATAGGTCCCGAGCAAAGTTGTGAAAAACTAAGGTTCCTAAAGGATGCGCTTTTACGTAGTTTAGGCTCTGTTTGGCGAAGTTTTTTGTTTATAATTTTTTTGAAACCGGTGCTATAAACTTGTTTGTGGTGGTGTTTTCGTTTACAGAAGGTAATAAACAATTCTATTTCTTTATAGCAATTTTGGAAATATAAAAGGTCTTTCCATGTGATTTTTAAACTGTTTTCCGGATGAAGCACAGTAATAATTGAGCATAGCACACACAAGGTCCAAGTTCACACGAATAATTGAACATGGGTCCTGAGCAAAGTTGTGAAAATTATGGTTCATAAAGGATACGCTTTTACATACTTTACGCTCTTTTTGGCGAAGTTTTTTGTTTACAATTTTATTCGAAACCAGTGCTATAAACTTTTTTTGGTGGTGTTTTCGTTTACAGAAGCTAATAAACAATTCCATTTATTTACAGCAATTTTGGAAATAGAAAAAGTTTGTTTCCATGCTTTTTAAACAGTTTTTAGGGATGAATGCTTGCTCGTAACAAATGATTTTCCCAAGCGTAGGAAATACAAGTGTCGCGTATAACACAATAATCGGTAAATACCGAGTCAAATCTACAGAGATTGGGTTAGTCCAATTTGTATAAGTTCCCTTGTGTGAAAAGTAGAAAACAAGAAAGAAAACAATTGTTTGATTTGAAATTTTGTGTTTGGAAACTAGGGTTTGTGTTTAACAATGAATGAAATGTGGTTGGATTCTTAGGCTTCAATCATATTTCTTCTATGAAAACCAATTCCTCTTTTATTAAGTTCCTTAGACATGAATTCAAAAATTGGGGTTTATAAACCTCAAATAATTCCAATCCCGCAATAAATCAATCATTTCCAAGCATTAGATATGCCAAGAATAACTTGTCTACATCCAATCAAAGTCATGATCCATTCATCCGTTCTTGAATATTGAGGATTTCCAAAACCCTAATTTTGAGTCAAGAAGGATAATCATGCAAACTTGGAGGAATTGATCTCCATAGCTTGGAATATGATCTAACACCCTTGAATCCAACCTAGGGATCTAGCTATCCATAAAAACTAGAAAATCTGAAGCAAATATTAGAACCAACATCATTACTTCTATTAGATCTTGAAAAGAAATTGATTACAACCTAAAAGTAGCAAGAAGATTACCTAAGCAATGAAAGAAACCAAGAACAAATGAAGAAAACCTGAGAAAATATTCAGCAGCCTACTTTGATCCTCTCTATCTTCTAATCTTCTTCCCAAAGTTTTTCAAATGATCAAGAGTGTTTAGAATGGAGCCTTAACCTTCCTTTTATAGTTAGGACCTTAAAATATTACAAAAATGTCATTTTAAGTCGGTTCCTATCTAAAAATCCCGCTCAAACCCTTTTTAAATCGATTTACACTCGAGTCGTGTCCGCACCGTACAGGGATCGCAACCGGTCGCGCATTGGACCGCGACCGGTCGGGCAGTGTTCTGTCAAAAAGTGTCTCTTTGTTGCATGGAAGGGGAACCGGTTGGCTGTGCTTGGCGACCGGTCGCGCGGTGCAACCGGTTGGGCTGTTGGGGTGCAACCGGTCGGGAAGTGTTCTGTTGGAATTGTTGCACCATCTTCTTTAGGAGCAACCACGGGCTACCAGTCGCACTTCCTCAGGCTACCAGTCGCACTTGCCGCTGTTGGAAATTTTCACCAACTTCATTTCTTCTTGGTTTCCTTCTTCCTTTGCCTTGGCAAGCCTTTATCATCCTACAAAATTCATCTATACACAAAAGCTACCAAAAACTTATGAAAATACACATTTATTTAACAATGAACTAATTAACACTAACATGCATATTTATGTAAAAATGAAATGAAACTAATATGATTTATAATGCGAATAGCATCCATGGTTGACTGTATTTACTTGACCTGCCACTGGTGTTCATGCTTTGACATCTGATCTTCTATGCTTATTAACTATGGTTGTTTCTATGCACTTTAGTGAGACCAGTTTCATATACTTAGATACTTAGTTTCGCTTTCAGAATTCACTCTCTGGTTTTAACACATCCATTTGACTTATAACAAGAAAATATATACAATCTACAGGAACCTTATAATAGGGTTACCATTGCGGAGTATCGGTTGCCAGAGGTTAAACCCGGGACAGCTATGTATTTTGATTTTCCTAAACGCATACAAACCCGCCGTATCTCATTCAGACTTCTTGGAGATGTCGCTGCATTCACAGATGACCCGGCGGAACAGGAGGATTCTGACTCTAGGGCCTCACCATTGGCTGCAGGTTTGTCTTTGTCAAATAGAGTGAAGTTGTATTATTATGCTGATCCTTATGAACTCGGAAAATGGGCCAGCCTTTCTGCTGTTTGATCATATTTTTTGCACATCCATTTGATCATATCCTTTGTATGAGAAGTTCAATGCAATTGTTTTTTTGTAGTATTTTGTTGATTTCTTATTCTTTGTTGTAATATTAGATGTCTGTAACAGTATTGATATCATTCCAATGGAATTATAGGGGATGTTCTAGAGAAGATCCAATATAGGGTTTGTGTTTTCCATAGGACAGAAATGCAGAAAGGGCATTTGGTGGTGTTAAGTACATTGTATTGTCATTGGTTTGATTCTATTGTGAGAGAAACTAATTTTGTTGGTGTCTTTTTTTTTTTTTTTTTGCTACTTTTGAGTTGGGTGGTTGCCTTTCGATTTCTTATGTTGACTAATTCTTTACTATATCTTAGTTTGGATTTATGAACCTAATTTCCCACTGGCTAATGAACTCTTAGATAGAACTCATCCCCAAAAGCTAGTTATTGAGGGGAGAGTGTCCAAAGATTTATTAATCACACACTAGAATCTCATATTTCCAATGTGGGACAAGTCACATACCTTGCATTGGCATCATAACACATTGCTTGAAATTAAATTAGGGCTGCAAATGAACCTAGTAGTTTGCAGGATGTTCGAGATTTGACTCGTAAGGGTTCCTTTGAGTTTTTTTTGTGGTGGTGGTGGGGTCAAAAGGGTTTCCTTCGAGTTTGATTCTGTAAGAGTAATCTGTTGGAAATAGAGGCAGAAAATGAAAATTGTTTAACACAGAATGTAGTAAACAAAGAAAACCGGAGGCCTGTGATATTCACAGTGTCCTTAAGACTTTTAGCCGCTCCACCGTAGGTGCAAGGGGATAACAGCGGGCTAAGGTCTCTCAGGATACAGCTGGGATCGAAGTGGCAGCACTGGACGAACCAGAGTTGTGTGGAACTTACTCTCTTTAAACAGTTGATGAATCAGGAGGACATGATGAAGACTGTGGAAGTAGTGAAGGAGTATTGAAATTCATATTTTCCAAGGTAGGATAATACTGTCATATATAATCAGTGGGAGTCTTTTGTACTGCATAAGCCAAGACCTTTGGTCTGTAACAGTTAGGTGCAATAAGGTGTAACTAATGTTGGTACCAATGCAGCTATTATGAATATAACACTGCAGGAGTTATATATACGTAGGAGGTGAAGAGACTCTGGGTTGGGTCGGGTACGGGTTAGCCCGCAAGTCTATACCAAATGTCAAGCCCAATTAGCTTACAACCAAATGTCAAGCCCAATCACAACACATAAATTCAAGCCGAATCCAATTATCAATATTGGATTTTCCATAAAAAGATTAGGCACGCCCGTGGAACGGGACACATTCTCATGAACCCACAAGGCACGGACTCGGAACCCGGACCACGGACCCGGGCGCGGGCGGGCGGCGGCGGCGGTGTGCGTGCGTGTGTGGGAAAATATGTGATGTGCACATCAATTTACTTTCCCTCTAAGCTTGGTTGTGAACCTTAGTCTCACGCTATAATAAATATACTCAACCTCCAACTACTCAACTTTCAATGTGGGATTGAGTATTTTAATACTGATTCACTATTGGAAATACCCAACTTTGAATGTCAATTTCTCATTCAATAATTAATAGAATTTAATAATTCTTTTTGTATATTAAACTTCTCACATAGTACTGTTAATCTCCAAAAATAATTATCTTAAATGATAACATATTTAACTTATAAATATTTATTAAATTCCATTAAAATTCTGGTAAAAACCAAAAAAAATCCAACAGATTCATCAAGTAAATGAATCTAACCCAAATCTCATTTTTATGCTCGTTCCATAAACGAGCCAACTCCGAACATTAAGTATTCGACTCGATTAGACTCAGGAATTTGGGTCAAAATATGGATAATAAGTTTGGGAATACTATTCATAACTACAACTTTCCAGGGTATACATGCACATATATACATAAAAATTATTATGGGGCTATCATGGGGATCATATTTTTGATGAGTTTTTTTGCTTATATTAGGTATTATTGATATGTTTGAGTGAAAAATATTTCAGAATGCAAATTCTGTATTCGTGTATAGATGTGGCCGTTCACAGCCTAGCGGGGCTCGTGTGGAAAATTTGATTTTGGATTTTGTTTAAAATACTAGTACTTACACGTACTTGAAGGCACTTGACTCGTACTTTAGACATCAATAGTATCTGATAGTGTCGGATTTACATGCATGATTGCAGTTATATTATATGTTAATGTCAACCAAAACATAAAAAATCAATCAAAACCGTATACCAATTGAAACAAAAACAATTAAACACAATTTCTTAAAAAGTGATAAATATCAATAAAATGGTAAAATACGTTTTTTGTTGATTTTCTCTATGGGTTTACAACCAACTGCATTACTTCAATAGGGGTATATGTTTCTTCCTGCAAACTTATTCTCCATTATTTTTCTAAATGTCCACGCATTCAATTCAATATAATTCCTCTATCTCGGCGATTG
>NMUG010013335.1:0-10136 GCA_002855965.1 Monotropa hypopitys
CCTCATGGTTCTGGATTATGATGTCCATCCATCCCTATGGCTCCGGTAGGCGCAAGCTTCGGGCTTGGTTATAACCTATCGTCCATCCCGTGGCTCTGGTAGGTGCAAGCTTTGGGCTTGGTTATAACCTGTCGTCCACCCTATGGCTCTGGATTATGATGTCCATCCACCTTTCAAGACCGACCGTCTAGCTTGGCCTGGTCACTGCAATGAAGATCGTGGATCCGGCAGGCACAAGCTTCGGGCTTGGTTATAACCTATCGACCAACATATGGCTCTGGAATATAATGTTCATCCACCTTCCAAGACCGACCTTCTAGCTTGGCCGGGTCGCTATAATAAAGGCCATGGCTCCGGCAGGTGCAAGCTTCGGGATTGGTTATAACCTGCTGACCACTCTATGGATCTAAAATACGGCCCCTCTCAAGACCAACCACCCTCATTATGGGGCTATCTTATATACATCTGGCATCAATCCGGACCTCTCCCCCTCACTATGAGGCTATCTTATACACGTCTGGCATCAATCCGGACCTCTCCCTCTCATTATGGGGCTCTCTATATATGGTCGGCATCAGACCAAACACCTCCCTCTCATTATAGGGACACCTGTTATACGTCCGGCATCAATTCAGACATCACTCCCTCACTATGGGCTATCTTATATACGTCCGACATCAATCCGGACTTCTCCCCCTTATTATGGGGTCATCTTTTATATGACCAGGCAACCTCTGGACCGTTACTACTGATGGAGCCATCGTTGTAAGAATAAACTCCTCAGTGTCTATCCCTCTGGGATTCTATCAAGGGGTCCATCTTTATCTCATTAAAACTCCAAAACCATCGGTCTAGTACCCTCCAGTCAACGAAAGAGGTAAAATTTGAATAGATTAAGATATTTATATTAACAAATTGTATGTTACAGACAACTAAAAGCATCACAGCAAGGGCTAAGGATGATCCGGCAGGGATACCTCCGACAGATCAACAACAGGCTCCCTTTCTGGAAGCTCCAAAGGAGGGACCTCGCGCTCTGGCACACTTATATTGGTACGAAAGGTTGAATCCGCGGGCACCCCTGCAGCGTCAAGTGCCATCCACCATGCTTCCCTATAAGCTAAGTTGTACCCCAGCCTGAAGCTGACCTCATGAACCTCGGGGCATAACTCATGTACATGCCGGCAGTACTCTTCCTCGGTGTCTTTGACCCCCTCGGTATAGGCTTTAGCGTCTGCCTCAGTCACAGCCTCCTTTAGCATCTCTTCATTGACTTCTTTGGCCTGCCGGACATTGCTCGAGGCCCCATCAAGCCTCTCTTTCAGCCGAGCTTGCTCCTCCGTCACCTCCTGAATCTGTCAGAGGAGGAGGTTCTTCTGGGCCTCCACCACTCCGAAGCTAGCCTCCAGCTGATGAGCTTGACGATCCCGGATGCATACCTTCCAGAGAATTGACTGGGTGCATTTATACAGTCCGGCGAAACTCTAGCAAGCCTGCAATATTGCGGTAAACTATCAGAAAAGAATCACCAATGAAAATCCAACCAAGGAGGGGTAACTGGCACCTTTATAAGGCATGTCCCGGCATGGTCATAGATCTGCTCGACTCTGGACGGTAGGGCCCTCATGTCCTCCGGCAGCTGTAGCACCCAGAGGAGGGGGTGCGTGACTCTCGAATCAACATTCACATTGTCCGTCGTCAGGACAGGCGCTCCATTATACTTTCGAAATTTAGGAGCCCAAGGCTGGGGAGGAACCGGATCAACCAGAGGCGGGGGATGGTGCCGCATGGCAGTATACCTCATAATCTCCGGGGTCTCTTCGTCATCGACAGGCTCTTCTTTTACCTGGAGTAATTCTGGCAGATCCGTCGGAGGAATGACCGTCAGCCTAACAATGGCTCCATCTGCCAGAGAAACTTCCTGGGGCTGTTGAGGCATTAACTCTGCAGCAACCTCCGCCTCTTGGAAATATTCGAAGACAGTCATTTTCCTCCGGACAGGGGCTCGGGTGACAGGCTCTGCCAATGCCTTCCTCTTTCCTCGACAACCTCGTGAAAACATCCTCGTATGGCTTTTGAGCAGTAAAAAAGTATCTACCAGACGCTTTGTTCCGGGAAAGAGAAAACAAACCCATTAGGTCCGGCACCGAAAACTCCAGCCCCTCCCTTTCACACAACGTCTGGATGCAGCCTAGCCATTCACCGACAACTGATTGGGTGCAAGCCTGAACGAGAACAGGAATTCATGAAGGAATGGGGAGAATGGGAGCCTTAATCTCCCTTCGGTTACAGCCATTAAAGGGATCGTCACATGGTCCGCCGTATACTCGACCTAAGATCCAACCTCTACGTAAGTCACCAAAGCTGGGATCGCGTACCGATGGGAGAATTCTTCAAATTCAGACAACCCTCCGCGAAAATACTCTAGATAGGGGCAGGGATGATCTCCTCCCGATGCCCTGGTCGCACCTCCTAGGGCCCTATTCGGTCGGGGCCCTAGGGCAATATAAGTGGGTTCATTCTTGTCCGAAAAGTGCCGGACGATATTGGTTCGGCCACCGCCTTGGGGCTGCCTCGAAGTAGAAGCCTCTGGTGTAGTGGATCTATCCGGGGTGGACATTATTGAGCTAACATCAGGAGTTAATTCCTCCGGAGTCAGCCGAAACAGCGAATCTGAGTCAGATTTAGACGAAAAAGAAAGGACAGTGATCACCTGATCCATGCTGGTCGTATGGGCGCAGTTTCCAAAGGGTAAGGAGCTCTCCGGAGGATCTTTTTGCGATAAGTAAGTTTCGAGCGTCCTACCACAAAAGCCAATTTATAGGCCCCGCTCAGGTACGAAGCACAACTGTCAATATTAATTTTTGTTTCACAAATACCGAGGCAGACCGTTTGACCGGCGTATTTAATTATTGCCTTGATACCTGTCAGGTGATGACATCAGTGTAGACGCAGACAAGACCATTCCCCCGAAGCAAAGCGTCCGACATCCCAGAATCAATCTTTTCCAACGAAATTGGGAAAGATTGAGGGGCTATTGTGGTGGCCGGATCTAGGCTTTAAGGGATCAGACTAGTCACTATGCGATGAATTCACTCTTGGGCCCTAAGGGCCCTCCGGCCCGTCAGAATTATGGGCCTTCGGCGAATACCATTCGACGCAAACACCACATACATCCCAAAAGAAGCATCGTGGGACTTGTCGGCCGAACGGACGCTGACCTCCGGCTACCACGCCGATCGGTAGAACATTAACATTATTCTCGTAGCAAGAACACAGCTCCCGACCAATCGGCTCTCTAGCGGAAGGTCCCTCCTCTGGCAGTGCCCAAGTACGGGGCGCCTCAAACGTCTGCTCGAGGGTCCCTCGTCCGTATGACCGACCCGGCCCACCAAAGGCACCGGCCCATTTGGCTTACCACGTGCACCATTCGGGCCCAGAGTCGCACGAGGGAGCCTACGACGCGTGGTCCACGTGCCAATCTTGAGCCCCAAGCCAACATTTCCATATAAATACCCCCTAATGGGCACTGTTCATGGGATCTGATCCCCAACAGCTACCGTTCGGCCTCAATTTGCTTCTTTCTGTCTTTTCACTAAGACAAGAGACTAACTTAAGCATCAGAGGCCCCGTTGGTTACAACCGACCGACGGGCACTAACCTTTGTTTTACCGGAGCTAAGCATGAGGATCCAGTTTTCTCTTTGCAGGGACCAGCGCAAGCGTCCGGACAAGCAACCAACAACCAACAGCCGGAGGTCCATCTGTCGGAGGAGTTCAAACAGATTACAAGACACCACAGGGTGCTACATGTACACAACTTTGAGTGAGAGGGAGAAATATACAAAATCAAAAAGTTTTTTTGAGTCATTGATACCGAAAATATTATCAAAGATTCAAGAATATATATAAAAATCTTTTCTCTATGGTTTATATTTTTATTTTGTTTGGAGTATTCTAGTTCTTCCTTATTGTTCAATTTTTCAGGCGTATTTCATCGGACTTTGAAGTTTTAAGAACAATGTTATATCATTATACACTTTTGCTCGATCACTGTTGATCGTTTTTATTTTGAGATTTGCACATTATTCATTTGGTTAACATTTTGTTGGCAAACCGTAGATTCACGAGAAGTTAGTACTTGCAAAAGTACGTTTGATTTTTAATCATCATTGATCATTGTAACAAGATTCAATCATATTATCGATATATCGAATGACAATCTTTATTTTGATTTCGATGATTAATTATTGTTATATTTCTTTATCTACCTCTAATATATTTTATTTTTAAATATTCTCGATAAAAGTTTTAAAAGTATATTAAGTTCTTCTAAACTTATTTGATCTGTCCATTGTGTATTTATAAAAACCCTAGCACTAGTTCTCAATCTGGACAACATGTGGGGCCCAGACTAAGATGAACACATAACTAACAACAGCAGTTATATGGTCTTAAAATTAAGAACAAAACTCATAGAATTGACAAGAATGTGGTCAAGATTCACTTAACCACAAATTCCTTGAAAATAGTAACAATTAGATAAGGGAGATGAATTAAAATTAAATTGTTTGAAAGGTCTTATCTACTAGGAGTCAGCACTATAGAAGACTACTTTTATAATACTGTCATATGGTAGTGGCAGTGTGTTACACAATGACGTGAGAACTTTTGTCCATCCATAATACCTCTTTACTATATGGGTTTGGTGGTGAGAGGTGGGGTTTCTCTCATGTTTTGGCAACATCTGCACACGTTTTTTCCTTTTGGTTTTATTCCAAGGAACATCATGCCAATCTTAACAATGCAATGTCTAAAAAAATAGAAGGTGTTCTCATGACACATCTCATAGTGATAGGAAATTTATCTAAAATGCAAAACACATAAAATCGTCTAAGGAACATGCAATAATCAAACTTGAAACATGTGTGGTATCATTCAAGTATCTCGAAATCCACTTCACTATCTCTCAATGCTATACTTGTCCAAATTAATAATGTACTTACTCACAACACCAATTGCATGTGCAATATCAAGACGTGTGCAAATCATAGCATACATAAGATTTTCAATTGCTGATGCATACAAACTTGACTCATGTAACTACGCTCCTTTTTTGTCCTTGATGACTGATCCTTGGTAAGTCTAAAGTGACCTGTCAAGGGTGTAGTCACATATTTCCACACGTTGAACCTATTGAACACTTGATTTATATACTCGACCTGTGAAAGCTTCAGTTTTCCCTTCGCCGTGTATTTGATGATTATCATTCTAAGGATTTGCTTCACGACTCCTAAATTATTCATGGAAAGTTGTTTGTACAATATCTTTTTCAGAATATTTATCTCCTTAATAGAAGAACTAACAAAAAACATGTCATCGATGTAGAGCAACTAAATAATACAAGACTTATCAAATTTGTTAACATAAAATCAATGGTCCACCAAAAGCTTGGTGAACATGCGGGGTGTGTATTTGGTTAGGCTGCCTGGCTCTTCGGTGTGCATAAAGTCCGTCACCAAAGTAGTAAAATATCACCTGAGAAGATTGTCACGACCCAAATCTACATGGGCCATGATCGGCCAATGAACAAGCTCACTTAAAGACCCTAGTTAGCGAGTTAAGGGATTCTAAAACGAATTTAATCAATAAAATTGCAGAAAGCGTGAACAATACCCAGAGAGTGAATTAAGTTACCCACAAATCTTAGTACATGATTAGAACTTGACAATCCTTTACAAAAGGAAAGTACAACAGAGCTCAAATTAATCTTCTAAACCTTCCAGCTGGATCCGCTCCTCCTGCCCTAAAAAAGGTTTATTAAAAATGCATAAGCTAACGCTAGAGTGAATCAAAACATGCTAGAATTACTAGTTTCATGGGCAATAATGTCCATGTCAATCAAAATAGTGCATCAACATAGTAATAGTGGCTCAATAGCCCAGAGTTTGCAAATCATTGGCTCACCAAGCCCTTTTCAGATTTTCAGCATCTTTCATACATGATCTATATCTGCATCCAATGCATAACGTCATCACGTGTCCATTAATCTGACTGGTTATAATGATAACAATCAACCACGGCACTAGTACAAGGGGAGCTACCCCTGATTTATTAATAGTGGCATAATATCATCCATAATCACCTGGTAATAATTCCAGTCTTATACATGTCCCTGTCCTGCTCGTATTAAACCCCGCTCCCAACAGCTGGGCCACCGTGTATAGTCCATTTTCCGTGGTCATGATACACTCCGTGTCGATAATCAACAAACATTTCTCCTGTTTTATCCATACATAATGAAAAGGATTTACATGCTCTTTCCATTTTCTTTACAAGATCACAATCACAGTATCATTGAGCTCAATAGTTGGGAAGATATTTTTGCAAAAGGAATAAGCGTGCACAAAAAGTACAAGTAACTAAGGTATATAGAGATTCACCTGTTTGGAGAAGATTCGTATCAATGATCCACAAGACCCAAATCTAGCATTAACATCACAAAACTGGACATTATTCACTATTCTAAGCATTTGCCAACTTGCCGACCATCCCATAGCCGAGGGAAGATATATCGACGGACCTCTTACAACCTTATTGGTCATCTACTAACAGGCCAAAAGTTTTATTGAACTCATTACTGGGCCAAAGGCCTACTATGTCGAACACTAACTAGGCCGGAGGTTAATGGCCGAACATGTGCCGAACATCAACTGGGTTGAACACTGGACTATTGAACTGGCAATGTGTCCAACAGTCTAACAAAGGCAGTCGGACTAGACAAAAATAGTTGATTTTGCATTGGCAATGCGGGAACTATGTGTTCCGGATACCTAAGTGGTCAAAATGAGTTAACATGATGTCTTTAGTGTCCAGGACCTGTCACGCCCCATAATTTCAAACCATGTTTTTTTTAATTAGAAATATGACAAGGAAAAGTAATTGATAAACATCTACCCAAACCAAGTGCGGAAATAAAAGGGGAATGGGGATACCACATGCAAGCAAGTAAATAAAAGTTAAAGGTTTACAAGTCCAAATAAAATTATAGTTCGTATACATGAAATAAAATGAAAGGCTAAACAAAGTAAATAAGGGATACCCAATAATGTCATACAATCCTCTGATCTTCAAAGCTAGGCAGCCGAGTCGGTACATAAAAATAGAGGGTTAGGCGATTGCCTAGTAGAGATAATCTACATCCAAGTATTTCCCAAATTGGGACAAAAGATTCGAGTGCGAGAGATAATAAATATGCATGCAATGAGGACTATTTTCATAGTTTCAAAACCATTTCCAATTCATTTCCAAAGTCAATCACAATGACTTATTGATTTTCTTCGAAAAAGCTCCACTTGACAAAATCAAGGAGAATAAAATAGTTTCAAGTTATCATCTTAACCTTGACGAAACAAGGGAGGCATAAAATAATTTTCCGCATCTTCGCACCTTGACGAAACAAAGGAGTCACATACAAAAACATTAAATAGATTAATTAGGTTTTGGCTTGTTCCGCGGTAGGAGTTTGTCAACTTAACTACCCATAAAGTTCATCAGAATTCCCCAACCTTAGGAAGAGCTCCAATCGACCCCCATTACGCAATATAGTGAGTGTGAATCCACTCAGGGAACAAAATTCATGTATGTATCATATAGCCAACCCAACGCTTCTATCATGTTTTAGGCCAATTAAAAACATTAATTCATATTTCTATTAAATTCCATAGATTAGGGAAACTATACCTTTTAATCCCAATTAGTGACCAAAACATGATTTTTCTTGAAATTGATTTCCAATTTATAAAACTCATGAGTCAATAGGGTCATATGACCATTTTACAACAATCAATTTCAACACTTATCAATCTAATTTCAAAATTCCCACATGACCCGAGTTAGGGTTTTATGAAAATTAGGGCTTTTACAAATTAACTAGGGGATCTTGAAATTGAAGTCACAATGATTCTATTAAGACCCATATGGGCATATGACCTCAACAAAATCATGGATCAGCATGCAGAAGATCAAAGGGTTTTGCAGATTTAGAACTAGATGTTAGGAAAGGTAGTCTGTGACTTTTCCCATTGTTACAAGCATAGCAGTCAAAATTGTTTACATTTCTTGAGATTTGAATTTTATTCCTAGAGACTAGATTCCTAATCATGTCACCATTGGGATGACCTAGTCTCCTGTGCCAGAGTTCAACATTAGATGAGACACCCACTAAAGCTGCAGGAGTTTGATCCTTGTTAGAAGAAGGATGAAGGGGATACAGGCCCTGTTGACATATTCCCTTGTGAACAATCTGGTTGGTACTCAAGTCCTGTATCACATAACCATTAGAGTCAAATATGATTCTGCAATTATTGTCTAGTGCAATTCTGAAGACTGATAGTAGGTTGTATGAGATCTGGGGTGCATGTAAAATATTTTTAAGATTGAGATTGTAACATGGAAGATTAAGTTGAGTGTTACCTGTACTCTGGACTTGAACATACTGCCCATTACCTACCATCACCTGATTTGAATTGGATTGAGTTGGATGTGAGATATTGTTTCCATTGTTTGTGACATGTGTTATTGCACCTGAATCCAGAAGCCACTGAGAAGTCTGACTTGTCACAGGTTGATGAATCCTGCTACTTCCCTGATTCTGTCCTGCCTGATTATGACCATTTGGAACAAATTGGGAGACAACATTGGCTTGATACCTTGGTCTGTAGTTATTTTTCTGGTTTTCATTACCCCAATACACATAGTTTTGTTGTTGAGGCTGTGGGTTGGTTTCATATCTAAAGAAATACCTGTCAGCTAGGTGGTTTGTTCTCCCACAGATCTGGCAGGGGTTGTTGTTTCTTGAGCCTCCCTTGTAGTTGTTCCCTTTGTATCTTCTCCCATTGTTGCCATTATTATAAGGTCCTTGAGTAAGGTTATTACCTTGTGACTGAGTCTGACTAGTGGTTTGATGAAAGTCTTTACTGGTGGTTCTTGGATTCTGAGGGTATTGTTGTTGAGCTTAGTCATTCTTGACCACCAAGACAGTAGTAGTGTTAGTCCTTTCTTGATAAAGATCCTCAGCCATAAGCATGGAGCATAACTCATAGAATTTCAAACTGCTAATGTCTGATCTTGTGCGGATAGCCTGTTTGAAGGTTCTGTATATCTCATCAGGTAGGCCATTGAGGGTGTAGAATATGACATCTTCATCTTCAATGTGACATCCGGATAGATCCAGTCTTTGAAGAATCATCTTGATGTTATCAAGATATTCCTCCATCTCACCATTTTTCTTGATAGTAAAAAGTTTTCTCTTCATGTCCATAACATGAGTTCTTGATAGGTTGCTGAATCTTTCTTCAAGTTTAGTCCATAGGTCAATAACTCTGTGAGACCCTGTTACGTGTGAGAGGACTGCTGGAGTTAATGTAGCAATGAGGCAGGATAGCAGGAGTCTATCTGCCATTGACCACTTTTGATGCTCAGGGTTAGGAAGATTATTGCCTTTGTGATCCTGGATTTCATCTTTAGGAATGTTGTGCGATCTGTTGATCAGATCAGAGAGCCCATTTGCAAATAGGGCTGTTTCAACCTGTGTTTTCCAGGCCATGTAGTTGGTTGAGTCAAGTTTCACTGTGATGAAACTCTGAAAGTTATTGATGAGAAATTTCAGAGAGGACGACATTGAGTCTGTAGCCATTGATGATGAATGAGACTGAAGGCTGCAAATCTTAATTTTCTTAATTTTCTTGAACCTCTCTTTGAGTCTTCTATGGAGACGTTTAGTCGTGAGGCTCTGATACCATGTTAACAATTATGAACAAAACTACTTTGAGAGAAAGAGAGAAAAACAATTCAGAGAATCTTTTCATTATTTGAAATGTGATGGTTCCAGACTTTTTATAGAGGATAGAACATCCACCGACTTACTGAGTGGGCTGACAAGGCCCAACAGACACACAAACTTCTGGAACATAAAAACATCTGTTCTGGAAGATAAGTCACAAAGCTAAGACAACAACTACTAAACATTAACCATCTTCTGGAAGGACAGAAGTAATCTTCCGGAACATCGTAAGAACAGTGCTGTAAGTATGCAATATGGAATCCCATCTTCTGGAATAGCAGAAGTAATCTTCT
>NMUG010013336.1:0-10135 GCA_002855965.1 Monotropa hypopitys
CCGTTCTTCAGGTGGCCGGAGAAGAGGTTGGGAGCCCAGAGAGGTGGCAATGACAAGTTCAGATGCTCCTATCACAAGGAGAAGGGCCACCTCACCACCAACTACCGAGCCTACAAGGATTTCTTGGAAGAGCTGGTCACGGCGGGACACCTCGGCGAGTTGATTGATACCGAGAAGACGGCCACGGCCGAACCGAGGGAAGATCCCAAGCCAGCCCTTCGCATCATCAACGTAATCCACGGGATAGTGGATCACCGACGAGAGGATCAACTTCGGACAGAGCTTTAGCAGATTGAGGCAAAGGAAATACTTGTCGTCCAACCAATGCCGAAGAAACCAAAACCGAATTCGAGGTATTCCATCACCTTCTCTTCCAGAGATTCAGAAAGGGTCCAACACCCCCACGACGACGCGCTAGTCGTCACAGTTCAAATTGCCGACTGCCAGGTCAGTCGAGTCCTCGTTGACCTCGGCAGCTCGGCAGATGTCATGTATTATTCTTTGTTTAAGAAAATGGGGTACAAATCGGAGGATGTACAACCGACCGATGTGCCACTGGTAGGGGTCAACGCGGCATCTGTTTGGCCGCTCGGTAAGCTTACCATACCAGTGACCATCGGCACGGTCACAACCGAGGTGGAGTTTGTGGTAGTCGACGTCCCGTCACCCTACAATGCTATTTTGGGCCGAACCTGGGTCCACAGTATCAAGGGAGTCGCCTCCACATACCACCAGGTCATCAAATTCATCGGCTCAAGAGGAGTGGAAGAGCTTAGGGGAGACCAAGCCTCGGCCAAGCAGTGCTATATCGCTGCCGTCAAAGGCTGGGTCACCCACGAGCAAGTTCACTGGGTGGAGGTTCCCGATCAACTAGTGCTGGAGGACGTCGGTTCGAGTACCTCGGCTAAATCCATTGAGGACCTTGACACCGTCCCTCTAAGCGCCGACGATCCGGAACGCTTCTTTCTTATTGGCTCGGAGATGTTAGAGGCAGACAAGGCAGCCACAATCAGCTGCCTTAAAAGAAACGTTGAGATTTTTGCCTGGACACCTTATGAAATGCTGGGCGTAGACCCAGAATTCATTAGCCACCACCTCAACGTCCGGCCGGAGTGCCGGCCCGTCGTTCAGAAAGCCAGGCGATCGGCAGCCGCCCATGCCGATGCAGTGATTGAAGAAGTGGACCGTCTGACCGAAGCGCGGGCGATCCGAGAAGTGCACTATCCCACCTGGTTAGCCAACACGGTGGTGGTCAAGAAGAAGACCGATAAGTGGAGGGTTTGTGTTGACTACACTAACCTCAACAAAGCTTGCCCCAAAGACAGTTTTCCTGTGCCGAGGATTGATCAGCTGGTCGACGCAACGGCCGGGCACGCCAGGATGAGCTTCATGGATGCCTACCGAGGGTATCATCAGATTGCCATGTTCGGCCCAAATCAAGAGAAGACATCATTCATTTCTCCAAGGGGACTGTTCTGTTATCGGGTGATGCCCTTTGGTCTGAAAAATGCCGGAGCAACGTACCAAAGGATGGTCACAAAAATGTTCAGCGCTCAGCTCGGCGACACAATGGAGGCCTACATAGACGATATGGTCGTCAAAAGCAAAGCCGAAGGGAATCACCTGGACGATCTACAGAGGGTATTTGACATACTAAAGAAGCACGAGCTCCGGCTCAATGCTTCAAAATGTGCCTTTGGGGTTGGCTCGGAAAAATTTCTGGGTTATCTCGTCACGCGCCGAGGTATTGAGGCCGACCCTTCTCAGATTTCGGCCATTCAGAAAATTGAGCAGCCGAGAACTTTAAAGGAAGTGCAGAAGCTTGCAGGAATGGCCGCAGCCCTCAACCGGTTCATCAGCAGATCCTCAGATAATTGTCGACCGTTCTACGAGGTGTTGAAGAAAAACAACCGACGGCACTTCCTCTGGACCGAGCAGTGTGGGGAGGCCCTCGGCAATCTCAAGGAGTACCTCTCCTCGGTTCCCCTGCTTGCCAAACCAATGCAGGGGGAAGCGTTGTACCTATACCTGGCCGTCACTCCACATGCCGTCAGCTCAGCATTGGTTCGGCAAGAAGGGCTCGAACAACAGCCGGTCTACTTCTCAAGTAAATCTCTCATCAGCGCCGAGACCAGGTATCTTCCTCTTGAAAAACTTGCATATGCTCTGGTTATTGCTTCCAGGAAGTTGGCACCGTACTTCCAGGCGCATACCATAGTGGTCCTGACCGAGTTCCCTCTTCGGGCGTTGCTTAAACGCGCCGACCTATCTGGGCGACTCACCAAGTGGGCCGTGGAACTGGCCAACTTCGATATCAAGTTTCAGCCAAAAACAGCTATCAAAGGTCAAATCCTGCCGACTTCCTGGCAGAATTCTCTCCTCGGCCCGAGGATCCTCATCATGAAGAAACTATGGCCGAATAGGTCTTGTCGGACTTACTGCAAAATCAGGACTCGTGGAGGATGTTCGTGGACGGCGCATCAAACTGCCGAGGCAACGGGGCTGGGATTGTCCTTATCTCGCCTGAGGGAGTCACCCATGAGCACTCCCTTCAGCTCAACTTCAGCGCCTCCAACAACGAGACAGAGTACGAAGCACTCCTGGCCGGACTAAAAGCGGCCGAGGAGTTGGAGATCCAGAGCATGAACATCTATAGCGACTCCCAGCTCGTGGTCAACCAGGTCAACGGGGACTACGAGTGCCGAGATGAGCGGATGGGAAGGTACATGAAGAAAGTCAAAGAAAGGATGGGGCTGTTCAAGCAAACCCAAATCCAGCAGATCGGAAGGGAACTAAACGCCCATGCCGACGCTCTGGCCGGAATAGCCTCAGCAGCGGAAGTCAGAGAACAGAGGACGGTCAGCGTCCAAAGTTTGGATCAGCCGAGCATCGAAGGGCCGAAGCAGCAAACTGTCTTCTTCATCAGTCAGGGTCCCAGTTGGATGGACCCAATTATTGCATTCTTGAAAGACGTCTCACTTCCAGAAGATAAGAGGGAGGCCCACCGAATCGTCGATAAGTCAGCCCGGTTCTGGGTTGGCCCTCATGACAAGTTGTACATGCGGTCCTTTTCCGGGCCGTACCTCCTGTGTGTGCACCCGACAATGGTGGAAGGAGTTCTGCAAGAGCTCCACACCGGCAGTTGTGGATCTCATACCGGGGGAAGGTCAATAGCGCACCAGGCTATCTCGCAAGGATACTGGTGGCCGAAGATGATGGAAGACGGAGAGCAAACTGTGAAGAAGTGTGACTCCTGCCAGAGGTTCTCCCCGATCATCAGACAGCTTGCCGAAGAGCTTACACCCTTAACTAGTCCTTGGCCCTTTGCTCAGTGGGGCTTGGATATCGTCGGCAAGATTCCTACGGCACCAGGATGTTTCAAATTCCTGATCACTGCAACAGATTACTTCTCCAAGTGGGTTGAGGCCGAGCCGTTGGTCACCATAGAAGACAAGGATGTAAAAAGATTTGCTTGGAAGAACATTGTCTCTCGCTTCGGAATACCCTATGCCTTCATCTCTGACAACGGCACTCAATTTGTGGGGGACCTATTCACCAGCTTTTGTGTCGAGCACAGAATCAGGTTCTACAACTCAACCCCTCACTACCCTCAAGGCAACGGTCAGGCTGAAGCGTCCAACAAAACCATCGACAGCGGAATCAAAAGAAGACTGCAAGCGGCTAAGGGAAGATGGGCTGAAGAACTCCCCAGCGTTCTTTGGGCCTACCGAACTACTCCACGGTGCTCCACAGGACAGACTCCGTTTTCTTTAGCCTTCGGCATGTAAGCAATCATCCCCCTGGAAGCCGGACTGCCAACAATCAGAACCGAAGCGTTTGACGAAGCCACAAATAGCGCAACAATTCAAAAGGACCTGGACTTGACCGAAGAAAGAAGAAACTCGGCTAGTATCAGACTAGCCGCCTACCAATAGGGGGTAGCCAGAAATTTTGCCAAAACGGTCCGGCCCAGGGCATTCAAAATCGATGATCTCGTCCTTAGAAAGGTGGTGGGAAACAAGAAGAAGGGTTCCGACGGAAAGCTCGGTCCCAATTGGGAAGGGCCATACAGTGTAACCGGGCATGCATGGACAGGGGCTTACCAACTTGAGGATCTGGACGACACTCCAATCCCAAGACCGTGGAACGCTACGAACCTTCGGTTGTACTATCACTGAATGTAAACCTGGCCTAGGGCCCTCAATGAATAAAAGTGAATTTCAAAAAAGTGTCTTCCGCATCGGTACTACATTACCAAAGCATCTCAGTTGCCGTTCATCTACAAAACGTGCATGCGGCTCCTCGGTGGTATTGCCGAGGAAGCTTACAGCTCTTCGGTGATATATCACCAAAGCGACTCTCAGTTGCCGTTCATCTACAAAACGTGCATGCATCTCCTCGGTGGCATTGTCGAGGAAGCTTACAGCTCTTCGGCGCTATATCACCGAAGGAGCTCACAGTTGCCGTTTATCTACAAAGCGCGCATGCAGCTCTTCGGTACTATATCACCTAAGCAGCTCTCAGTTGCCGTTCATCTACAAAAAGCGCATGCAGCACCTCGGTAGTATTGCCGAGGAAACTCACAATTGTTCGGCGCCGCGTGGCAGAAGCATTGCCCGAGTTGCGATTTATCCAAAAATGCGCAAGTGTCGCTCAGGCAAGCGCCGGAGCAACCCACATTCCGCAAGCAGCAAAGTATTTGGACGAACCAAGGAAAACGCTTTGGTCACCCAAAACCCTTTCCTCGGCTGGGGGAAATGGGTAGAGCAACATAGAAGAACGTGCAGACATTAAAATAGTTCATTAAAGCAAAAGGGACCGGCCACAGGTCGGCTCAGCCCTAAACAGATCAAAAACAAAAACAAAAGGAACCGGCCACAAGTCGGCTCGGCCCAGACGAAAATAGAGAAAAATTACAAAGCAGGAGCGAAAGGATGGTCAAGCAGTTGGCTGAGAGGAACCGACAGCTCCAGTCGCAGGTGCCTCTGTCCCAACAAGAGGATTGGCCACAACAGTCGGAGTCACCGCCGGAGCAGAAAAGATCCAAGCTCCAGCCTTGGACTTCCTCATTTCAGGAATCTCCCACACGCCCTCAGCGCTGTCCTCGGCCCCCAAAGAGACCTTGGCGTTGACCCATCCCTTATTGAAGACCTTCTCCTTCAGCCTTCCCAACTGGCTGCGGCACTCAGCGGCCGCCTCTTCATATCCCCTGCCGTAGTCCTCCTCCTCCTTCTCGGTAGATCGCTTCTGCACCTCCTCCATCTCCGCCTTCAGACGGAGGTTCTCAGCCTGGAGCTCCTCAAGCCGAGTATTCTTGGCAGACAGCTCTGCCACATTGATCTCGACCGTCGCTAGGATCTGCTTGTTCTTTTCCTCCAGCGCGGCCACGGATCCCAGAGCCTCGACGAGCTTCTCCTCCGCCTTCTTGTCAGCCAGCTGCCGCACAGCCTGTACCTGGCCGAGGCGTTGATCTACGCCGACGCCAGCGTGCATCATCTGCAAAAAGACAAGTTATTAACGCAAATATCGAAGGAAGCAGATTCAACGAATTCCAAGAAGTTGAGCTTATCATCGCGTCGTAGTACATCATCCTGCGAAAACAGGTGCGGGGACCTTTGGGGAAGTTGTCCATCTCCCTCGGCAATGTGAAGGCCTGGGCTAAGGCCATTGCCACGCTGGGGCGGTCCGCCAGCGTATCCCCCTTCTCGGGAGCAATGCCCTCGTAGGAGAGCTTGGGCTCAAATGAAATTATCTCTCGCTGGGAGGATTGGGCCGTCTCCTGCGCCGCGGGATCCCGGATAGGACTCTTCTCAGCATCTGCAAAGTCTCCATGACTTCATCGGAGCGGCCTCTTGCCGGCGTTTCCTTCAGTATGGTCACCAGGGGCTCAACGTTTAGGCCCTCCATCTCCTCGGTCAGGAAATCGTCTTCAAGATTGATCACCTTCTTCGGCCCCATTTCCACCTCTACCTCCTCGATAGACGGCGAAGCAGGCGATTCGGCTGGATGTGAAACGGAAGGTTCGGCTGAACGCCTTGCAGATGGCTCGGCCTGAGAAGGTCGCGGCGGAAGAGTGTGAGTATAAGATGGATGGTACTCCAACAAGGTCGGGGCCCAGTGCCTGGCTTCCGAAAGAGCAGAAAATGCCTTCACCCTGTCAACGTCGGCCTCATTCTTGTAGCCACTGAGGACCCCGGCGTCTGCACAAGGAGGAACAGATGGTTAGAAAAATCCAAAAGAAGACAGCAATTATAGCCGAAGTGACAAATCTTACCCGGCACCCCCTCCAAAAAGGGCACGGTAAACACATGTCCTCACCCATGACGAAGGGAAATGAAGAAACGACCGGAGACGATCAGAACGTCCTCGGCATATTTATCTGAATCCGGCAAGCCAGTAATCAGCCCGGTTTGACCAGGTCTCCGCGCAAAATAATACTTTTTGGATTTTTGGTTGAACCCAATAAAGTAAGCGACGAAGATGTCGTCAAAAATGAGCCGAGCTACTGGCGGAAGGGTTTCATTCAGCTTGGTCACCCCCAGAAGAATCCTAAAGATGTTTACCGTCACTTGGAACGGCGTAATACCCAAAGAGCCGAAGAACTGAGTAAGAATTGGTTGAAAGGGAAACCGGACTCCCCCCTCGGCAATGACGACGATAGGAATGAGGACGTGCTGCGGCCCCTGTTCCTTACAGCCGACAGGACCCAGCAGGATATTGACGTCGGCTGGAATCTCATACTCCTCCCTGAAGTACCAGAGGTCTTCGGGAGTGTCGACGAGCCGCCTAAACTTGTCGGACCGCTTCTTCGGCGCCATCAGTTGGATCTGAAAAGAACACAAGCAGGAAGGCACCGTTAGTCGGTCCGGCATCAACCCACACAGCTAAGCACAGGAAGGCAGGCTCGGCTCGGCCAAAAGCGGTCAATGTTCATCTTCCTCGCCACAGGGCCCAGAAACTTACAGGAAGCTTCCAGGCCACGAAAATGGCAGGGAAAATGCACCCAACCTGAGAATAGTCGCAAAATCGACTAGAAAGCAAAAACCGGTCTCGACAACGCCAGCCAAGAAGCCCAGAAGCTTGCCAGAAGCTCTCAGGCCCTCAACAATGGCGGTGGAACCAGCGACAGTCAGCAGGTCGCAAAAACGACCTAGACAGCGAGAGAAGACGTAAAAAATGGCGGAGATAAAAGCTTGAAGGTACCTGCGGTGGAGAGAGAAGCTGAGAGTCTAAAGAAAGGGCACTGAAGGAAGGAGAGACGGTGGCCGGAGGAGCTGCAAGTGGCTGCCGGAAATCGCCAAGGAAGAGAGCAACGAGAGCAGGAAGGGTTTAAGAAAATCCTAAGTGCCCTATTTATAGAAAAACGAATGGGGAGAAGATCTGATCTGCCGTCCGACCTGGTCCAACTTTTGCCCCGCACCCGCAATGATTGCGCCGCCTGGGAACTTGCATCGGCGCTGCATGCCTGACAATGCATCAGCGCGCTGTCCCCTTAGCTGCCGCGTCAGCCAACCGCAGCGTGACACGTAGCGCTGTCCAACCGCCAGATCAAATGCACGAAGACCGATGACGCGACACCTGTCCGCGTGACGTCACGTCAGACGCGTCATCTCTCCAGAGCGCGACACCTCAGTGATTTCAAATTGACAGTTCATTAAATGCTGTCAGGACAAATCTCGAGTCAAATCAGTGGTCCGGCGCTCCTTTCTTCGGCACCCCGACAACCTATCGGCACCAAGTCAACCCCGCTTCGGCCAAAATGCCTGGCCAAAGGGGTTGAGGGGCTATTGTTGGGGGCCGAACTCTCAAGAGGCCGGAGCCACGACCTCCTCCAGGAGGACCACAGCTCAGACCAGCCAGCATGCGGTCGAACAGATCATAGCCGGCGACAGGGCCTCTCTGGGGCTCTCTCCGGTGCGGGGACTCAAAGCCAGAGGAGGTGCCTAGCCGAGGCACCTAGAAGTCAAGGTCGTGCGACCGAGCAAAGTAGGGACGACGAGAAGGCTCATCCGGGATCACTTCTCTGCAGAGGTTTCTCGGCCAGGATGGACCGGCCAACAACAAGCAGCGCCGGAGTGTGCCGCTTCGGCCAGACAGGACAAAATGCTTTGTTCACAGCGGATATTCCCTCGGGGATAGTATCCCGGGTTTTGCGCACATGGCAGACACATGCCTGACACAGAATCAGCTTTTCCGTGATTCCCGCAGAATGTCAGGCACGCTCAGTCAGCTTTTCTGCCGGCCGATGTTGTCAGGTGGTGCCGTCTGACACTGTCGGGGCCGACCGGTCGGCCACACGTTCAGAAACTCAGAGGAGACAGGCACACTGCCCCATGGTCTGTCACACCAGTTCACTCGCGTCGAAGCGCGTATCCAGCACTCTCCGATGCAAGCCTGATCTGCACCGGTGCAAACCTGATCTGCACCGGTGCAAACCCCATTTGCACACCTACTGCCTCGACTCAGAACCCTTGTGCACCGGTGCAGCGCCTACCTGCACCGATGCAAACCACCCCTGCACCGGTGCAACCCCACTTGCACCGATGCAAACCAGAACAGAAGCTACGGGAATCACTCTGCACCGGTGCATCCAAGACCTGCACTGGTGCAACTGCTTTGAGAGAAATGCAGTGCACTCTGGACCATACCTGCACCGGTGCAACCCCAACCTGCACCGGTGCAACTGCACCAGAACTGAAATAAAATTGCAGATTTGGGTCCAAGGCCATTCCGGACAAGCCCGAACTCGATCCAAAAGAGTCCGAAAGATTCCAAAGAGACTCACAAGCGATACGACAACGGTTGAATTGAAAACTAAAATTTGTGGAGTATTACAAACTCCCCCTCTTATAAGAATTTCGTCCTCGAAATTTATTCGCGCAAGAGATTAGAAGATCAATGCGACCAACAACGAGAATACCCGAAAGTATTTGAACAACAAACATCATCACCGCGAAGGAAACCATTTTACGATAAACGACCACGGACGGCAAGCTTTCACTTAGCTTGAAACGAAATTCCGAACACCAACCGGAATTGATAAACGATGAAGCAATCCAATCGCACTTAATGACCGAAAGTCCACTAACGAAATACTCCAACGGGAGTCACACAACGTTCTCCGTCACACTTTTGCCACGAACACGCAACGATCAAACATAGAACCCATCCAAGGAGTCTAAACCGCTTCAAGAGAAATGCACCAACGCGCAAGCGAGCATCACCGAACCACGAACAAGCCAGAGGTATGCCACAATACCAAATCGCTAATGAAGGACTACTCGCAACCATCCCAATTCCCGTATGCATATACATGCTCTTTATCCACAACGCAACAAATACACACACCCTGGTGTGATGACGGGATGACAAGCGTGATCGTCTTGAGAGGCCCCGACCGAAGGCATATCCCAATTCAATGCACACCCGTCAAACTTACATCGCACAATCAAAGAAAAAACACATGCATGCTATATCAAGTATGCAAATGTTAAGTCCAACAACATGACTTAACATTAACTCACACCAAGTCTAAAATTTTCAATATGCATTCGTACCCATTTCCACGATTCTATTCGATACGTCGCCTTGAAGATTTCCGCTTTCCCCGCAAACGATTACGGCCATACATACGAATGCCACGACGAGGCGAACAACAAAGAAAAGAATTAGGATTTCTTACCGTGATTTAACTTTTCGACACGAACAATTCGAAACTGGATTATAATGATGAGGCCTAAGCAAGGTGCCTCAATAGCAACAACAAGAGTCAAGTGATACTCATCGACATTTTTCCAATGCACAAAAGGAAGCAACTATAAGTAGATGTATCTTTGCCAATCACGCAAAAATACCGAATCCAAAAAAAAAAATGAATCAACAAGTCTATTCATATTTTTGCCAATCACGCAAAAATATTGATTTCCAACGACAAGTATGAAACTCCAACAAGCATTTCATTCAACCGGAATATAATCTAGTGTGCTCAACAAGGCAAAAGATGCACACCACAACAAAAGTACAATAGGTTTCCAAAGTCCAAGTGTGCAAACAAGCACATAGAGTCAATGACAAAGTTTTTGCATAAAAAGAAAGCAAGAGACAATCTCCAACAAAGGTGTTACTGATTGACCCC
>NMUG010013337.1:0-10135 GCA_002855965.1 Monotropa hypopitys
GCACTAGAATCCAACAGAAGACTTTGCACCGGTGCAAGCTTCCACTGCACCGATGCAAACTCCCTTGCATTGGTGCAAACCTCCTTTGCACCGATGCAAACTAAGTCTGGACAAATAGTAGGTTTGTGCACCGATGCAACCTCTCCTTGCACCGATGCAAACCCCAAAGAACACCATGCACCGGTGCAAATTTACTTTGCATCGATGCAAACTCCTCCTGATGTAATATTTCTAAGCCAAATTCTCCCAGGACTTCCCCGAGACACTCCGAATCAAATACAAACTATATGGGTGGACTGAGAAGGAGTTCAACGCCTAATTTTAATCACCAATCCATGCCAAAGAACCCATACTAAATTCATTAATCAATTAGAACATCGAATTAAATCCCAGAAATGCATTTAGAAAATATGGGTCGCTATACCTCAACCACCTTAAAAGAATTTCGTCCCCAAAATTAACTAAGGTTAGAGGAACAAGGATCACTACCAAGGAACACCAAACTTGTGAAGGAACCGCGCGCCACAAAAAAAAATAAAAGGGACAACTCCCGATACGGTGTGGACACGCCGACACGAAAAGGACACGCCGACACAAGAATTTATTCCGCCAAAGGTACAAAGGACGGAGAATCCCACAAGGGATTTGTCTCCCCAAGAACTAGAAACCATTTATCGTCTCACAACGACATTCATACGAGGAAGAATCGGAGTTATAATCGTTAACACTCCGCTAACATTCTACAAACTCGCATACACACATTTTGCAATTTCGACACCCTACCCACGAGTACACACACATCCCCACACACACACCCAATGCGATAATCAAGTGATCGCTACAATTCAAGTTTGAGAGGTGTCGGTCGGACACGATTCTCAACCTAAGTCATAGAGTCATCCTTATACCACACAATCAAGGAAGCACACACACACATGGTCGATTCCACACTGAAGGTGTAAGAATAACTGACTCGATTACTCGTTCCCAAAGTTTCTAACAATCTACCCATCGCTTAGGGCACAAGGATGTGGAATTTCAAGAAAGCAAGAATGGTCTCGAAATACATACCAATTAAACAAGTGGAGAGCAAACATCAAGCTTGGCCATCGCAACAAAAACAAGATGGCACAAGAAAACCAACACAACTAGTCCACAATTCAAACGGAAGTGAGATAACAACTCAAATCATCACGACATCAATTTATAGAGTACAAGAGCAAAGAACTTGCGATAAGGAACATCCGAACTAGGCAACGAAAGTCTCAACCGAGAAAATTTCTACAACGATGTCCACAAGGGAAACAACATCCAAAACAAAATGAATAACGACAAAACGAGTTCAAAACGTTACTAGAGAAATACGACAAGAGATGCCAATCCCAACAACGCATAATACAACTATGACAAGCAAACAAAAAACAAATCTTCTAAGACGGAGAAACCGGCGACTGAGGATCCACAGTGGCAATCGAGTACACTCTACCATGAGTCGTCCGCTCCACTGGTTGCTTGCCTATCTGAATCGAATCCCAACGTGCACCTCTAGAACTGGTTCCTCTCTCAAACTGAGGACTGGGTGAGAACGACTGGTGATGCGACTGCTGATACTGACTCCCTTGCTGGAGCTGCTCAACTCTTGGTCCAACTGATGAGTGACGCCCAACTGACATCTCTCCTTGCCTACCGCTCCTCTGTGGGCAAATTCTTCCCACATGCCCTGACTGGCCGCACTCAAAACAAGTAACCCCGGGACACCGAGAACAGTAGTGCCCTTCCTGATTACAGTGATGACAAACAAGGTGGCTCCTAGGTAGCTCTTCTGTAACACCAACACTGACAAGGGATTGAGAACCTTGCTGACTCTGAGAAAAAGGACGATCTCTAAGCCGCTTCCTCCCAAAACTACCTGAAGTAGACATGGAACTTGAAATAAAAGACTGCCGATGAGGCTCCCACACTCTGACTTCCTTCTCTTCTTCCTTGCAAAGGGGCTCAATAGCCCTGACACGATCTAACATAGTGGCAAATGAACGAATGCACTGCCCAACAATGAGTCTCTGGATGGAGAGACGAAGGCCCCGCTCGAACCTCTTGCACTTGCGATCCTCTGAACAGACCAACTCTGGAGCAAAACGGGACAAAGACTGAAATTTGATCTTGTATTGGGAGACCGTCATGTCACCCTGCTGCAACAACTCAAACTGCATCCTTAATTACTCGCAAAAATATTCTAGGAAGTACTGATCCTCGAAGGTAGAAACGAATTGCTCCCATGAAATAGCAACAACATCTTCCTCAACTAATCCCGGATCTGCAATCCTAGCCAATCTCCATGCATCTTTCTTGGCTTCAACAATTGAATTCCACCATTCACCCGCTTCACCGACCAACTGATATGATGCAAAAGATACCCGCAACTCATTTTCATGAATCTGAAAAGTGTCCAATGCCTTACAAATCCCAGAAAGCCAATGATTGGCCTCAATAGGCTCACCATCTCTATTGAAACTAGGAGAGTTCATAGCACAGAACTCGCGCAAAGCCTCTATCACGTGGCTAACACCCTTGGCCCTGGGGGCTTGAACTGCTCTGGTGGCCTCAACCATGGCCTCAGAAAGCTCACTCACGAACAATCTCGGATCCACGACCTCTTCTTGACCCACTTCAACGTTCTCCTCTCCATGAACATCTTCCATTGGGACTTCCTGATGCACCTGATGAATCTGACGACCTCTCTGACGACCAACCATACCGGCAACTGAAGCGACTAGCGATGATAAGTCCTATCAAACATACAAATAGCATATTCAATACACATATCACGATAGCACTATGCTCATAAACTTCTACACAAGAATTATGAGTCAAACCATAACACATGCTAGGAAAATTAACCACATACTCAACATATACACTTAATCACAGGTACAACCTCCAATACACTAGCAGAAACCAAACTCATCCGAGAATAATTTCCAACTCCTATGCCTCAAACAAGGGAATACTAATGCCACTTCCTATGCCTCAAACAAGGGCATACTAATGCCATGCAACTCTCAATGCCTACAAACACAAGCAAAAGACTCCATGGAAAGCACATTAAGAACCCATTGAGAATAAAATCTCCCCAAAGTTCCGAGGTTTTCGAACGAAAGCTCTGATACCAAGTTGTCACCACATGACAAGGGGCTGCGAATAGTAAAACCACTCCATTGCAAAACCTTTACAATTTGAAACTTACTTGAAGTTGAGATACAACCATACCTTAAACTAAACTTGCTTGCAATGAAATGACATTACAACTCTTTAAATAAAAGAGGATGCACGTAGGCTACAAGAGGGAAAAGAGGGGAGTTATTACGAACAAATGAGAATGAAAATACAACAAATGCCTCTCACTAAAATAAAAGTAGATTAAGCCTAAGCCAACTCCCGCTACAAGCAACCAAGCCAAGCAAACCTGCATAAAACTGGAAAAAGAAGGTTGAGTCATAAAGACCCAGTAAATATGCACCTATCGAGTGTAAATGCAATTATGGTGACATGTACAAGTGGTGTGAATCCCTATGATGCAATCCCAAGCATGCTGTTGATACCCAAATTTTGGCTCGGCTCCCACAAGTTCAAAAATCAGCAAAACGATCTTTTTCAGTATCCGTGCACACATCCGGAATGTTCAGACTCACCACGAACAGCCCCGATGTCAGTCAAAATTCTCAAAACGACAAACCCGCAACGGTAAAGTGTTGAGAAACATTTACCCGTCTCAGAATTTTATTCCGATGCATCAATTAGAACAAACTTCAAACGGACGGCACTAAAACCACATCCGAATTGGCAAACAGGCCGGCACAAGCAGAATCCTACACGAGCGTCTGAAATTTTTCTTTTGAGGAGAATATCGAAGACAATCACATTACAGAGAAATCGGTATAAAAACTGACTTCATCCGATCCAGCACCGGAATTCAGTTAAGGATAAACGTCAATTCGTTCAGATTTCCATGCAACGGTCAGCCGGCCTCGGAAATCAACAGACGTATTTTGCACGTACCTCATCTTTAAAATATGACATTCCCTACGGAACAGATTTTCTGGAAGTTGAGCAGCCCAGGAGGTGCACCAACCGCTTCTCATTTCAGTCAGCATATCAGAGCCGTATTTCAGGTTTTTTTTTGGAAAGTGTCCGAATCAAGCCAGGGATATTTGCTATATTCATGATCCAATACAGCGATCATGAATATCAAATTTAAAATGTTAAAGTCAGAGTTCTCCGAGGGGACAACAAAGTGTAAACAGAAGGTTCGGACCAAGATCAGAACTCCGGGATACTATTTCAATTTTAAATGTATTTTCTTTTATTTTTAATTAATTTTCCGTCAAAGATAAGCTCAAACCGACCTTGGAAGCTTTCTAAAATATCCAACCAACACGTGGCTGGCCAGCCACGTGTTTGGGGAGATATTTCCACAATGTCGCAACTATAGTTACGACATTACCCATTATATATAGAAACTCAGCTCAACAACAATCCAGACCGAATAACTTCATTCCAAGTCCATTTCAACTTCAGATACCAAAGCCTCCGGGCATTTTCTCTCAAATTTCTTCCAAAAACTACCCAAACTTCGACCAAAATTTCGAAAAACCAAAATCCAACCAAGAACAAGCCTCGTTCTTGAAGTATCTCGAGCTTATCTTTTTTCGGTAAATTAATTTCCCTCTTACTTTCGAGAGACTCTTGGTAGTCTTCTAATTCATAGTTCAGTACTAGTCACTCGGCCACGTCCGACACTATACCCTACTATGTTTTAAAGAAGCTATCTACAGAAGTCTCCTCCCCGATTTGTATAGATCCAATTAATATATTTGCCGCAATTTTTTAATATTCGTCTTTTATCGCTTTCAAAACTCATATCTGTTTAAAGAATTCATTACTTTATGCCTTTCTCCTCGTTAGCATTCGGCACATGCTTGGCTATGCCGGCTCCACTGTTGCGTACGAGAAGAACATAAAAACATTTTCGCTCCAAAACATCTTATCAACTGTGTCGTCTAGCTCGGAATATATCCACCTCGGTTATATATGATATCTTATCAATTGTTGCCGTCTAACTCGGAATATATCCACCTCGGTTATATATATACTTGCAATCTAGCTCGGAATATATCCAGCTCGATTTATATATATGATATCTTATACCCATGTCCATACATATATATTACAGCATACATATTCTATCTCTCTTCAGCGATTAACTTTCGCTTTCCCCAAAACACTTTCAAACAAAAATAAAAATCCGACATTCGATGTCTGAAGTGAAAGCTTGCAGTAGCTGTCAGAATCAGATCGAAGGAATGTCTTGTGACTCGGATCACTTCTGGAGCACTCGATATCCCGAGAGGATTTTTCTCACTTAAAGAAAGTAAAAATCCCCTTCCCCAATTTTCAAAACCCAGTCGAATCTCTGTCTGATTGGTAAAAACAATCCTTCTTCCAAATCCCGGTTAAAACATATTCCGGCAATTTTTTATAGAAAACATTTTTCCGGTCGAAGCTCTGTCTGACTGAAAAATACAAAACACTTTAAAAGACAAAACCAAATTCCTCGATTCGATGTCTGAAGTGAAAGCTTGCAGTAGCTGTCAGAATCAGATCACTGGAACGCTTTGTGACTCGGGTCATGCCGGTTCACTTGTTATTCTTCGGAATTTTCTAAACCAAAAATATCCTATCTTTTTCAGAAAACGGTCGAAGTTCTGTCCGACCTATTTCAAAACATTCCTATCCGAAAAACAGTCGAAGCTCTGTCCGACTGAAAATCGATTTCAAACGCGGTCGGAATTCTGTCTAATCGTAGAAAAATATCTTTCAAAGATTTAGCCGAAGTTCTACCCGGCTAAAATCAAAAATAGATTTCAAGGCACAGTCGAAGTTCCGTCCGACTGCCTAAAAACGAGAAAGACTTTTTAGTTGAAATTCAATCCAACTACAAAAAAATGTTTTTCAAAGCGTAGCCGGAGTTCCGTCCGGCTCAGAATAAATTTTCAAAACGCAGTCGAAGTTCTGTCCGACTGTCGCAAATAAAATTAAATTAACAAAACAAAATTATTTTCAAAACACAGTCAGAATTCTGTCCGAGTGTAGAAAATCATTTTTCGCCAAAGTTCCGTCCGGCTAAAAAATAATCCCTTTTCATCAAAACCGGGTCTAAAGTCACCCGTATCTCTTTCAAAAATTTCCCTTACCGAAACCGGGCCGAAATCTGCCCGTCAATAACTATTTCCAGGAGTCTTTTCATTTCATACAAAAAATCAATAATAGTTTTACATTTCTCTTAGCCGAGGAAACAATCGATTTCGATTCGAAAAGAGATTTATTTCTAAAAAAGAAGTACCGAAAGGGCGAGTGGGGTGCCTAACACCTTCCCCATTCGTAATTTAATCCCCGAACTCAAATTTCTAGTTTTGCAGAAACCTTTCCAAAATAAAAAGACATTTTCCTAAAACAAAATGACATCTTTTTACAACAAAAATTCCGGTGACTTGGTACACCACAGCTCAATACCAAGTGGCGACTCCGAAAATTCGAAATCGGCATACTCAGGCCGCCATCCAATTTCAAACAAACCCCCATATTTTTAAATCAAATCCAACAGCGCATCTTCTTCCATCCCGGAAAAACGACTCCCACAGCACGGAAGACGAGGGAAGGACGGTAAAATTTCCCGGCGCGACACATGCCATTACTCACACAATCTCAACCACCACTATCAAGTCACTATCCCAAATCAAGACTCATAAGTCTAACCAAGACTTCCATCTACACAAGTACTCCAAGGGTCAATCCACCCATTTAATTTTGCTCAAGGCCACTAACCACACAAGTCAAAACCCTCTCTTTACCAAGTACCCTCATTCCCACGACTAGGCAACACACACTAGTGCAAACTGTAAGGGTCAAGGATCTCACCTACGATCGCAACGACATGGTAAACTATTACATTATCTAGGGAGGACACATACCTTCGAGTATCCACGATGAGCCACGTTTCCACCATTTGCTAATTCCACGACTTAGCCAAACGTCAATGACTAGCTAATTCCACGACTTAGCCAAACATCAACGACTAGCGAATTCCACGACTTAGCTTATGCCCACACAATCCACCAAGCCACTTTGGATATCACCTATCCTTTCCAATCTTCTATATAGATATATATAGGTACACATTGGTGAATTGATTTATCTTGTTGATTAGTTTATTCGACTCTCGGCTTAACACAACTTTGAAACCAAGTCACACGAGTCTCGACCGCCTCACTAAATAAGGACCGACTTACCCCAACGTGGACTCTACATTAAAAGAATCTCATGAGTCTCGAACCGTCCCACGAGTAAGGACCGGCCTACCCCAAACATGGACCATCATTTTACAAACTAATTTGGAAAATCATTAAGCTCGGGATCGATTTAGAGTTTCCTTGGCGAGAATAAGGATCGACTCACTCACGTCGAAGTGCCACGAAAGATGCACTAACACACGAGGTGCCACGAGGGATGCACCATCACACGAAGTGCCACGAGAGATGCACTATCACACGAGAACAAGATAGAGGTGTATTTACCTCAATCTCCAACAATGGCGGAAAGATCGCGACGATGAGAATACAAGTCCCTAACGAACCAACATGAGAAACCCACTTTACAAATTGACTTACCCGAAATTCCAAGAGGATGACGTCGATACCTAGGTTGCCAGAAAGCCCTTGCCGCAGAGAACAACGTTCCTTCTTCACAAAACTTCAACCGGAGCCCGATTGGCCTTCGAATCCAAGAGAGAAGTGAAAGAACATGAGGGAGGAGCTCCCATGGTGGTAGAGATAGAAAGAGTAGGGGAAAAATGAAGGGGAAGATGATCCAAATTGTGCCAACTCCCATATATATACCCCTCTACGCAAAATGACCAAACTACCCTTAATGAGCCAATTCTGGGCTCTGTGCACCGGTGCAACCCCTCTCTGCACTGGTGCAAACCTGCACTGGAATCCAATTGAAGACTTTTGCACCGGTGCAATATTCCACTGCACCGATACAAACTCCCCTATACCGGTGCAAACCTCCTTTGCACCGATGTAAACTAAGTCTGGACGAACAGTAGGTTTGTGCACCGGTGTAACCTCTCCTTGCACCGATGCAAACGCCAAAGAACACCCTGCACCGGTGCAAACTTACTTTGCACCGATGCAAACTCCTCCTGATGTGATATTTCTAAGCCAAACTCTCCCAGGACTTCCCCGAGACACTCCGAATCAAATACGAACTATATGGGTGGACCGAGAAGGAGTTCAACGCCTAATTCTAATCACCAATCCATGCCAAGCAACCCATACTAAATCCATTAATCGATTAGAACGACGAATTAAATTTCGGAAATGCATTTAGAAAATACGGGTCACTACAATATGTGTTTGTATTCGTCATTTGGAGTTGTGCATGGGTTGGAGATGTCATGAGATTGTATCATCATATCATATAATATGGATTCATTTATTATCTCTTGACATGTATTGCATGTGGACATTGTGGTGGCAGTCTCCCCTTTTGACCTTTCGGGTTGTGGCTGATCCTTCGGCTACTGGGCAGTCAGCAACTGGTCTGGAAGCTCGTGTGGGTCTCCTGCAAAAGACAAGAAAAGGGTCCACCTGCTTGGCTCCTACAAAACAAGGGTTAGTGTCCACCGGTCGACAGTGACCAATGGGGCCTCCGAAGCTTAAGTTAGTCTTTTTCTGAAGAAGAAGACAAAAGACAGCTAGAGTGGGCCGGAGAGCTGGGATCAGAAAGGAGATCCTGTGAACAATACCTTTGAGAGGTATTTATTGGGGAAGACTGACTTGGGGCCCAGGATTGGCACGTGGACTGCGGGTTGTGGGCTCCCCCGTATGACGCTAGCCCCGATTTTTTCACGTACTGGGCCAAATAGACCAATGTAGTTGGTGAGCTAGGTCGGTCGTACGGATGGGGGATCTGCGAGCGGGTGTGTAGGATGCTCTGTTCGGGGATACTGCCGAAGGGTGGACCCTCCGATAAATATCCGATCGGTCGGTAGCCATGTCCTTGCCACAAGGAACACGCACGATGCTCTACCGAATGGCGTGGTAGTCGGAGGTCTGGAAATCGCTTGCCCGACAAGCCCCACTTTGTCCAGAGATGTTTAGTGTATCGCGAGGTATGAGCTCCGATTTGCTCCCTCAGAGGCGTTGCAATGTCTGCCGAAGGAGGATTACCGGACCACCAGTTCGGTCTTCCAGGTATGGGGGTTCTTGCCGAAGGGCCGTAAGGCTGACGATAAGGGACATCATAAGATGCTTAGGGGCCAAAATTGCGTATGACTTGTTGTGACAGATCTAACCCTCCGAGGACAAGGTCCGGCTACCACAATAGCCCCTCAATCTTTCTCGACTTTGTTGCGAAAGATTGATTCTAGACTGCCGGACACTTCACTTTGGCGGGACGGCTCTCTCTGAGTATGCTCTAACATCATTTGAGAGTGATGGGGGAATAATTAAATATGGATATCAGCACTCCGCCACATGTCATGTCTCGATTCATTGGTCAAACGGTCCTCATCGGTACTTATGTACAAATTAATTATTGATAGCTGTGTCTCGTACTTGGTCTGGGCCTATAAATAGGCTGCTGTAGTTGAGCATCCAGGATTCACTTTGCGCGTCCTTCATCACTAAGCATGGATTAGGTGGTCGTCCTAAGCTCCTCAAGCTCAAGCTCTGATTCGGACTCTATATACAAGCTCAACTCTGATGAGTCGATGCCTGACGTCAACTCCAGAGTGTTTGCCGAAGCTAGGAACTTGGCCCCGAAATCCCCCTCTCTAATACAACCCCAGATTGATGACCGAATCAGGACCGTCCGATATTTTTTCGATGATGGTGAGCCTGTGTATGAAGCTCAGACAGGCCGCTCAGATAGGGCCCTCAGAGGTCGATCCTCCAGAGCACAAGGGAGTGATCGCCCCTGCCCATATCTGGACTATTTTTATGGAGGGATAGACCAGATTGACGAATTCCATCATCGGTATCAGATTACAATGTATATGGCCTTCGCACAGGCA
>NMUG010013338.1:0-10135 GCA_002855965.1 Monotropa hypopitys
TACTCAACTCTACACTTGTTGTTGGGACCATTGGAGCCCATCCCATAAGGAAGATCCCTGGCCGTCAGAAAACTAGCTTATACCTCCCTCTGAACCAAATCTTCTGAAGATAATTCTTCTGTGGGAGTCTCAAGTCAATCAAGACAAGAGGAGTTCCTCTCAAATGGTGTCCAGAAGTCTGAGCGAGGATTGTCTGCAAAACAATAAAAGTATTTGAAACACTCATCAAATAAATGTTCCTTATGAGCAAGGGAATTCAAATACAGTCCACAGAAGACTCTATTTCCTGATTTCTTTTGTTGTTTTTGTTCCAACGTCTCCTCAGGTGCTTAGCCAAAAAAGTATGACCAGGCCCAGAATTGCAGTAGCTATAGGGGGCCTCTGCAAGCAGAAATCTTGTGATCCACCAATTCTTTCATGCACCGATAGAAGTGAGTAAGGAAAATCGGGGCTAGATCAATCTCCTGACCAACAAAGAGAGATTTGGCCAAATCTGTGTAATATCGGGTGATCTTCAAAGGGCTGCTACAAAATACAAATTTGTTCAACCAGTAGATTAAAAATGCTATGTGTTCCATCTTAGATACTTCAACCTTAGCATCTGCTACAGCATTCTGCTCTAGAAAGTAATTAAAGGTAATATCCTTCTTCTTGGGATATTCAAAGCTCACCTTAGGGGATTCTAAAACGTCAATAGCCTCAATGCCATGAGGACGCAATCCTGTGATAAACGCCACATCTTAAAGGGTAGGCGTCATAGGCCCGCACGGCAGATGAAAAGCATTTGTACTGGAAGACCAGAAAAAGGAAAGCGCATTGATGAGAGCAGTGTCAGGAGATGGCATGTCGCGGCTCATGAGTATGGCGTGATAAATCCCAACTTTCTTCCAAACGTCCCCCTTCACTTTTTCAATCCTGATCAGCCATTCATCATATTCTAAAGAAGAGGTGACCCACACCTTAAAGGGTTTTGACTTTGAATAATTTTCCCAATCTGGGGCCCAACTTGCTGGAGATCGAGCTAGAGGAAGAGGAACATCGTGTGGATAATATTTGTCTAGAAAATCTGGAAGTTCATCTATAAAGCAAGGTCCTAGCCCGTATTTGGGCAATGAAGAAGAATGACCAGTTTGATCGGGTACTTGGAGGAGAATCTCCTCACGAATGGCAGGTTTGTGCTCCAAAATCAATTTCTTCATTACAGTACTTGTATTGTTCTCGTCTTCAACAGAAGCATGTGCTCGCAATGTGGCCATGGTGAAACGTTCTCTACCACATACGCAAGCTTTGTAGCTATGGCGGTAAAAGGTAAAGGTTGAGAAAGAGAGAGAAACTCGTTTGAAATATGAAACCCTCTTTTCTCTCTCTTAAACCCTTTTATTGGGAACGTATGGAGGGAGCGTCTTCCAGAATAAAGTTCCAATCCATTTTAATCTTGCCACGTGTAAAACTAAATAATAGCTAAAATTCAACTTGGTTTATCCTCTTCTAACCATTCTCCCCTATCCTTTAAGAATTTTCGTTATAAAATCTCTATAAACTCCATTTTTATTAAAAAAATAAAGTTTATGGGGGGCAATGTTTGTACCACAAAATTTTTTAAAATGCACATGGCAAATAATGGATTGGAAATTGGTTATATTTTAATTCGGATGTAATAATTACAGTCGAATTATTTATAATTCAACCTAAATTGTAGGAAAGTTGTTATAATTCAAAAACAGATAATTAGCCGAAATGAATATTAATTAAGGAGTATGAGTGATTATTTTCGTCTAAACATGGCAATCTTTTGGGCACTATCAAGTAAAAAAGGTTTTTGAAATACATGAGTGTGATGTTCATGAGCGGTTACATATGAGAAGTTACAATGCTTCAGAGGCTATAAAAGAAGACCATTGTGCAATATCAAAAAAGGTCCACGCACCAGCAATGCTCACAACAGCAAAAGTAATTTAGTGTTTTCCTAACTCTAGCAGTTAGTCGATTTTTCTCCTTTTTCTTCTTCCTCTTCTTCATCTGTCAATGTCTATCTTTTTTTTGTTTCCCATTCTGTCCTCTTCTCCATCTGTTTTCTTTTCTACGTAATTCCTTTAACTCTGGAAGTCATTGTTCAAGGCCCACGAACCATTATAACTTTAGTTCAAGTTTCTCAATTGCTTGAAAGAAGGTAATCAGTATTTTCAGGCGCTTTCTTATTTTCACTTGGAGATTCACTTCTCCTGGCACGCCCTCACATCTTCTACACCAGCAGGTGTTGGTCATCCTTGCATATCATGTCTTTGTGGGGGTAATTGATAGACAACAGAAATATAAAATAATATTTTAAACAAAACTCTCCCAAATTTGTTCGCAACCCACGCACGGGGGCACTGCCACCCTACTAAGCGTGGGGGCTTAGTAGGGTGCCCGGATCCCTTCACATTGTAGTGAAGCTTATTCATCTCTGGCCAGTTTAGGTCCCACGCTCAGACTTAATAATCTGTATTATTATTATTATTTACAAAATTATTAAAACATTATTTTAATATTATAAACACTGAAATTGTTGGTGTGAGACCAGAGGCGGCTCTATGTTGTGAGGAGCGGGGTCGGCCGAACCCACTGAACTGTAATTTTTTACTACGAAACTGTATTTTTCACTATGATTTTTTTTTACCAAACGTATAAATTGAAACCATTGAATTATTTTATAAAGATTGAATTTTTTATTAAACTCACTCTACAACTTTTATGGAGCCGCCACTGTGTGAGACCCAGACCCACCCCGCTCAGTCTCCTGATCCGTTCAAGGATTGTTACCTGTAGCAAACTTCAGCAATATGGGTATAGTGGAAGAAGCACACAACGTGAAGGTGTTGGGCACCGGTAACCAGACCATCGTTCTCGCCCACGGCTTCGGCACTGACCAGTCGGTGTGGAAGCACCTCGTTCCCCACCTCGTCGACGACCACCGTGTGATCTTGTTTGATAACATGGGCGCCGGCACCACCAACCCCGATTACTTTGATTTCGATCGGTACGCTGCCCTTGAGGGATATGCCTATGATGTGCTTGCTCTGATGGAAGAACTTAGAATTGAATCGTGTGTGTTCGTTGGGCACTCCGTCTCCGCCATCGTTGGGGCTATTGCATCTGTTACTCGGCCTGATTTTTTCTCCAAAATTATTATGATCTCTGCTTCTCCGAGGTAAGTAATCATCAGTTATGTCACAACTCAATTATGCTGCAGGAGGATCAGAATTCCAAATGACTCGTATAAAACTTGTAGTCTAGTGATAAACTTTTAAATTGTCTGTGACTGTAGAGTATGAAAGTGTTATTAAATTTTGTGGGGCTGTCACTGGATCCAACACGGATTGTTGTTATGTATTCTTACAAAACAATCAATATTGAGTTAAATTGGAAGTATAGTGACAAATATGCAATATATATACAAAAGATGTGTATATTTGAAAGCAATTGCGTTCAAATTGAATTTGAAGCTCGTGGAATTTACGAGTTTTATTTGACAAATTCTAAGGTACTTGAACGACGTGGATTACTACGGTGGATTCGAGCAAGAAGATCTAGATCAGCTATTCGAGGCAATGGGATCTAATTACAAAGCGTGGTGCTCCGGATTCGCGCCCTTGGCGGTGGGCGGTGACATGGATTCGGTGGCGGTCCAAGAGTTCAGTCGGACCTTGTTCAACATGCGACCGGACATAGCCCTGAGCGTGGCTCAAACAATATTCCAGAGCGATTTCAGGAACCTTCTGTGCGACGTGATTGTGCCGTGCCACATCATACAGAGTATGAAGGATCTCGCGGTCCCTGTGGTGGTTTCCGAGTACCTTCACCAGAACATCGGCGGCGATTCGATCGTGGAAGTAATGTCCACAGACGGTCACCTTCCACAGCTGAGCTCGCCGGATGTGGTGGTCCCGGTGCTCCTCCGGCACATCCGTCATGATATCGCCATCTGATTTTGTTGTGTACTTTTTTTAATCGTTGTGATTTTCCTGTGTTTGTCATCTTGTGTGGGTTTTGCACCAGTAGATGTTGAAGCCAAATTGGGAAGTCAAATTATTTTCCGACCCTCGTGATGGTACCAAGCAAGTATGGATGTCGAATGGGTAGTTGTGGATAAAATCGTCAATTTATTTATAATTTAATTATTTAGATAATTATTATGTATTTCCCAACTCGATTTATTCACAAAAGGCCAATTCATTGATCCAATTACATATATATAGTAATAATTACGATAAATAAGGACGAGTTTGGGGTAAATTATTTTTGGATATTAAATTGAAGTTTGGATAATTTGAAAGATTTGTCTTTAATTTGTAGACAAATTATTAATTTGTAGATAAACTGTTTGTGCTAAATTATTGTCTTTAAAATTATGTGTGAACTTTGTGGAGAAAATAATATTATTAATGTGAAAATTTGACAGAAAATTAATATATATGTCGTTAATTTAGGGAAAAAATAAGTATTTTGTGCATTGATTGAAGACAAAAATACTAAAAATACCATTAATTAATTTAAGATCAAAATTACCCTAACTATGACATCGCTTGGGATTTCTGACGTAGACATCTTATGAGGTTTTCAAAACAATTTTGTTGTGGAGTGGACTACAAGCCCCACTCCATTTCCCACCATGAAATTGAAAATGTAAGCATCATTTCCCATCCTGAATTGATAATGTAAGCATTCATATTTATGCAATGTATGTGCAAGTTAGATTTTGTTACAATACAAAAATAAATTTTGACTCCCTATAAAAAAAACGCTGAATTCCTGACAGCGCGGCAGGCCCCATACGCCTCACCCTCAGCATGTATGAGGAGGTAAATACCCGGGCACCAGCGACCCTACTCCTAAACGGCTGCTCATATTACAGCGCGGATCGGCCTCACTATCCCACACACGGGCGGAGTGAGACTCGACCCCTAGACCTGTCGAGCGGTTTCACAACACCGTTTAGGGATCGAACCACTGGGTACACCCGTGGGTGTAATTTGGACTCCCTATAACTTACATGGGATGTGTTTCGCCTAATTTAACTATGGTCTTTTTTGTATTTTTTTCTTAAATTATAAAAGTCATTCTTTGTGGAGAGTCTTGTCTTGTTTATCAAGACTCTTTATTCAAATAAATTATTATTTAATAATTTTTATTGATAAATATTATAATTAATTTAGTCCAAATGCAAATGATGAGGTGATTTTCAAGCTCCCCGTTCAGCAGCTCAGCGTTATCCTGCAAATGAATATATTGACAGCGGTGGGGTGCAGGCCAAATATCCTCTAATGTCTAAGTTAATAGCTCGCTTCTTTAGAGGAAAGAAAATTAAGGATATGAGAGTTAAAGAATATTTCGTACCTTTGCTGATACCCGTTATGGGAGTTATATACCCCTTCTCCAGCTTTGGTAAGTTCCCGTAATTATAGAACGATTCCTTATTCCTCTCACATGCTCTCGCGATTAGGGGCGCAAACGGTGGGATTGTGATCGACCCCGTAGGGTTCCCATTTTGAATAAATAACAGGCGGGAGCAACACTTGGCCGCTCCCAGCAATTTTATAAGATCAAAGCGAGGAACGTCCGCCATAAATCGACCTTGTCAGTGATTTCTGTCGGGACGGTGTTGATCTAAGTTGGGATATTCTTGATAATAAACTCTTAAGGGGAACCGAGTTATCCAGATCGCCGAGCTCTTACCGGTGCTGAGCTACGAGCTCAACACTTTTCATCAGTACTCCTCTGCTTTTCCATAATAGGTGAAGCCTTATTATGGTAAAAGCAAGCTTAGTGTCCCGCCGCCGTTTTAAGGCATTCGAGAGCATTAAATGTATAAGACAAACAGTCACGCACTAGCCACGTGGACAACGTGTGCCCGCATATCGAAAAATCATTTGAACGGTGGAGATTGGTTGACAACTCGTTTACCCAGGATGGAGACACGTTCAAATCTATTCCGTTTCAATCAAGAAGCAAATATTGCAGCATTTTCTAGAGCACTGACTTGAACGCCCTGTCTTCTTTAGTAGTATGCCCTTCCCTTGTTGTATTTGATTCTTGAACTTGATTCTTGTGGAATCATGTCTAGCTCTAGAGAACCTAGGGATAGTAGATCATACAATGTCGATTAGCGAGGATACGGAAGAGGAGGAGCCTCTGTTGGGTCGTGGAAATTGGGTTTTGGTGCCAAAAGGCACCAATCCTGGAGATGAGCCGGTAGGAACTTCTGGGCAAACATACGCATGTCCTTATCCAAGGCCAAAATTTAGATGCTCCGCTACTACCTATCTTTCCATTCTGGATTTTGACGACCTAATTGTTATGCATCGTCGGTTCCAAATCCCGGATGCCATCTACCTCAGAGTTCTTGATCTTGATGAAAGGGCTTGGGATTGCTCTTCTAACGAAATTTGCATCTATCAAAATGCCCTGGAGGCTGGCTTACGCCTACCTTTTCTAAAGGTCGTTAGACAAGTCCTTTCAAAGTTTTCCTTGGCCCCGGGGTAATTAGCCCCTAATGGGTATATGCTTCTTATCAGTTGTGCCATCTTATGGCTAGCTGCGTCTAGTGGTCAGAACCCTTTCAACGTGTCTACATTCTACCATATGTTCATTATTAAGGAAGTGCCCTATATCGACGCGTGGTGGTACTTTAGCAGAAGGACAAACTCCCCTGTTATGGTTGGTAAACTACCTTCTTCAGTTAAAGAGTGGAAGGATAAACGTTTCTTCATTAGTGGTTCTGGGTGGGATTTCCAGAGCTGGGAGGATGAACCCACCCCCCACATATATAGGAAATGGAGTATTCCCTCATCTCAGTGTGAGCATTAGCTTGTTTTTTTTGGTCAGTTTTTGCTTTTTTCTTTCAACCCCGTTTACCTCTAACATCTTCTTTCCTTGCTAACATAGCTCACTTGAGGACACCAATATCTTCAGAAGAAAAAGGCGAAATCAAATGCGCTAAGGATTACTGAGACAATCCGTCCCGAGCAACGATTAGGGACCGGTCTATAAGTCTAGTATGACTTAGAATTAAGTGATATAATATTTATTATTAGCTAATTGTACCTATAATAATAGTATTAGACATGTAGGGGTAAAATTGCGAGAAGAAATAAGTGTTGGACCAAATAGCAATTGTTACGATTTTTGGTGGTTGTTCCTTTTCCCATTTAAATGCAAGAATGTGTATGTATGTATTTATATGAATTATGGAGGAGTTATGAACGTGTATTGAAGTTTTTTAGGAGTTAGGGAGTGTATGGGGAGAGTGTAACATCCCAAACTTAAAAATGCACAAAAATTTAAAAAAATTCCATGAAACTCTAAGTCAAGCAAAACCCCAAGTAACATTGTCTTCATGAAATCACAAACAAGTAAGTCCTCAAGTACAAAACCAAGGGTACTACATAGCCAAAAAACTCAATGAAAAACATTAGAAGATGTCACCAACTACTACAAATCTCAATACAAGTCTCAAAAAATTAAAGAACAATAAAAGTCTGCCAACAAGGCTAAGTAGGATCTCGAGTCACTATTTCCCAAGGATCACCTTAGCTCAACAATCAATCCCAAGCATCCAATGACCTTCAGCCTTGTAGTGGACCAATAACCTGTGGCCTATTTCCAAATCAAAAACAAGGAAACAGAGTGTAAATATGTATCTTTGACTTCCAAAACACAAGTATTTATTGTGACAGAAATCCATGAATACGAGAGATTATAACTTTCGTTGCAAACAATGAATCTCATGCATGATACTTTACATATACCGGCCAAAGCCATTTTTTTAAAAGGTTTGAGCATCCCATACCCTGAAAATAGCTACTACTATAGGTAGTAGTTCGTACGCCCCGCGCACTAAAGTTGGGTACGTCTCACGTACGGTTGGACTTACAGTGGTTGCCAACAATCACCACCCGTCCCACGAAGGCATGCATAATATATATATAAGTGTATATTATGCTTCTCATCACTAACCATGCATGTATTTCTATGCATATCTTTATCTTATGCCATCACTTTATGCATTCATGATCTTGCATAACATTCATCTCATACTATGGTGATTTTACACATTAACTAAGTATCAACTTCTCGTAATGTAAATGAAGAGTTAATTAAAAACAACATTGTGAATGTACCATTAAGGATGCCACATTCTTACACTCACCAGTACCGATGATCAAACCTTCTCTTTGACTTTATGTGAGGCCTCAATGCCTTCCTCTTGTGCTCCTGTCAAACAATCATAATTTCAGTCCAAAATGAAAGAGATGTGACAAGGAGATATGAAATTATTAAATTAATTCAAATCAAAGGGTAACCATCTTCAAACAACTTATTAAAGTCTCTAAACATCCCTTAATACCTTCCAAACACAACACAAGTCCATACCCGAACACCCCAAGAACCCACAAAAATCTTCCAAAATTACCCAGCGGGGACCGGTACTCCACTAACACGGGGACCGGTACCCGTCCTCTTCCTGGACGTTCTGCTCGGTGGGGACTGGTACCCCACTTTCACGGGGACCGGTACCCGACCCTTTCCTAAGCTCACTGCTCAGCGGGGACCGGTACCCCACTATCACGGGGACCGGTACCCACGAACTTCCTAGCCTCACTGTAACGTGGGGACCGGTACCCCACTTACACGGGGACCGGTACCCGTTCTTCAGCAACCGAATTTTTTGAAAAAATATTTTGACGAAACTCAAACAAATTCTTAAAATCCGACCTTCTCACAACCAAATCAACCCTCCTAAGTATTACATACATGTTGACACTTAACATACTCAATTTATAGCCTCAAACAACTCTTAAACACACTCCAATCCCACCCAAAACTCTTAAAAACCACCATTTTTTCAAAAATGGGATTAGAACTTAAAACTTCGATCTAGCCCTAATTAGGGCCGAAATCAAAAATCAAAAACAGTGAAAATCGTCTTACTTACGTTGGCAACAAGGTTGTAGGAGGATTTTTCTTCAAACGATCTCTAGATTGGCTTTCCAAGATCAATCTCCCTTGTTCTCCTTGCTCTAGCCTCTCTCTAGTCTCCCCCAAATGTGTTTAGCATAATGAATATGCATCCACTTAACCTAGGGACAGATTTTTAAGTTAAAGGTCTTGATTACCCTTTGTCTTTTAACTCTAATTACCCTTGTGAGCCATTATCACACTTATTCCATACTTATATGCTTATTAGTATATTTTTAAGACTTAACCCTTTTAATTTAATTATTCTAACCACAATAATCACAAAGTGAATTGTTATTCTCTTAGTAACACCTTGAAATTATTTAAAATATTTCTAATTAAATTATTTGACGTGACGGGTATTACAACTCTCCCCCCCTTAAGAAATTTCGACCCCGAAATTTGAAGCAAGTAGAAAGAATACCTGAAAGAAGGTGTGGATACTTCTTCCGCATAGCGTCCTCACTCTCCCATGTCGCTTCCTCCACTCCATGATTTTGCCATAGGACTTTGATCAAAGGAACCACCTTGGAGCGTAGCACTTGCTCCTTGCGATCCAAGATCTTCACCGGCCTTTCTTCATATGTCAAATCCTCGTGCAACTCTAAGGGTTCGACCTCTAATATGCGTCGGGTCACCAATGTATTTCCTCAACATAGGAACGTGAAACACATTATGAAATCGAGCCAACTCTACCGGTAAGGCTAAACGATAAGCCGTTGCTACCACTCTGCTTACGCTCTCAATGTGTATCACAAAGAGCTAACCCGAAGCGTAGGGTCAATTGCGTGTAGCATAATAAATCCGGAAGTCCGAGATCGTTTCCACGGGGAGCGCTCGATTAATCGTAACACTTGAGTGTTCTTTTTGTATTTTCTCTTAAGTTCGGCACTAGGACGCCAACCAAATTTCGATTTTGTTGTTTATCTAAATTATGACTTAACGAAAAGTGGAATTTAAATAGCTAAAAGCGGGTATGGTCATGACGATGGCTCCCACGACTCTAAGTGTAGTAATGAAACATCCATAGGCTATCCTTAGGGGTGAGTTGCACATTTTTCTTACATGGCATGGTATTAAGTATGATGCAAGACATAGCACAAGCATTAGTTGTGACAAGAGTTGTCTACAAAAAATC
>NMUG010013339.1:0-10135 GCA_002855965.1 Monotropa hypopitys
TCCCATCGGTTGGATTGAGAGACAGAGAGAGATCCCATCAGTCGACGGTGAGGCACTGGTGGTGGAAGCCGATGGTGAGAGATGATGGGTTGGGCGGGTGTACAAGGATCTAAGATCTGAAGGATTGAGAGAGAGAGAGAGAGAGAGAGAGAGAGAGAGAGATCTTTTATCAGATTCGAGAGACACTGGCAATGGCGAATGTGGTGGTGTCGGTTGATGTTGATGCCACTATTGATCCCGCCAGTCGCTTTAGAGTGGTGGCCAGCAAGGGCGAGTGTGAGGGAGGCAATTGTAGTTTCCCTTTAGGGTTAGGGTTTTGGAGTCCAAACAGTAAGGATATGGAGAAGGAAAAAAAGACGAAAAGAAAAGAGAAAAAAGAGAGACAGGTTCCTGGAACCCGTTCTGATACCATGTTGAAATATTAGAATGAATGTATATTCTTCTCTCAAGCAGGAATTATTTATCGACCGGATACAAAGGAAAACAAGATAAGCAAAATCAAATTAAAACAAATCTAATTATTCAACCTACCTAATTCGGTTTAATTACAATCTTCCTAATATACATGCTACCATACTAACATATATTTACCATATACAATAATTATTTTCAACAAATCGTAATCTATTAATTGAATATAAATACGCATATTATTTTTTCAGTAGGAAATATTTGTCGCATCAAAAAGTGGTGGTCTAGAGGTAGATTGCCCCTCAATAATGTAATAGGTTGCTATAAGATCTTTTTCTCAAGATGATGAAGTCTAAATAATTAAAAAAATAATCAAGATCTCCAAGCTCTTATACCAATTGTTGGCCCAAAAGAAAGTTAGAGACAAAGATGAAACAGTTGTTTATAAAACTTTATTAAATTAAAAAATAAATTAAGTTTTTTAATAAAAGATGTCAATTGAATGGAATATGAAATAAACTCGAAACAACCTTAAGAACTTGAATTACAACTCAAGTTCTGCAATACGGTAAGGTTGGAGGTTTTCGAACTTAAGGTTGGTTTGAGAATAAAATTGAAATAGGCTTGTAAAATTAATAGCAAAAATGAATAATTAGAACAATTAAATAAAGTGCAAGTAATTAAAGAGAGAGAAGAAATGATATATAGTGGTCTAGTTGGGATTGTACGTATCTAAACCTACATCCACTACCCTCAAAATCATGAGGGTTATACTATAGAGACAACCTTCAAATGATTGTCAATCTTTACAACTCTAGTGGCTTGAACGGATGCCCTACAATCTTTCCGAAAGAACTGCCTAGATTATTAGTTGATTGGGATATTGAATTTTCTATTGATGTAATTCCGAGAATACATCCTATATCGAAAACTTCATATCGTATGGCACAAGCAGAATTCAAAGAGTTAAAGATCCAGTTGGAAGATCTTATGGAGAAGGGCTTTATCAAGCCTAGTATTTTGTCGTGGGGTGCTCTAGTCCTTTTTGTGAAAAATAAGGATGTTACTATGCAGCTATGCATGGATTAGTGGGAGTTAAACAAAGTAACAATCAAAAATCGACATCAATTGCCCTAGATTGACGATTTATTTGATCAATTGCAAGGAGACCAATATTTTTTCAAAATTGATCTTTGATCTGGTTATTATCAACTAAAGATGAAGGCAGAGGATGTGGAGAAAACTGTATTCTGTACTAGGTATGAACATTATGAGTTTCTTGTTATGCCATTTGGGATTACTAATGCTACTGCAGCATTTTATAGATCTGATGCATTGGATGTTCAAGTCTTATCTTGATGATTATGTTATCGTCTTTATCGATGACATTCTTATCTATTCAAAGACCCGAGAGCAACATGCAGACCATATTCGGAGAGTACTGAAGATTCTTCGAGAAAGAAAGTTATCTGCCAAATTCAAGAAATGCGAATTTTGGATTACTAACATATCTTTTGGGTCATATTATTAATGGAAACAGAATTTTAGTGGATCCACAAAAGGTAGAAGCAATTTCCAATTGGCCATGCCCGAATTTAGTAACAGAAGTTTGGAGCTTTTATGGTTTGGCTAGTTATTATCGGAAGTTCATGAAAGATTTCTCTAAAAGTGTTGTGCCTTTGACGGAATTGACTAGAAAAGGGACACCATATGAATGGACAGAACAATAGGAGCAAGCATTCCAAGAGTTGAAGAAAATACTAACAACAACACCAATCCTAACCCTGCCTTCTGACACTGAAGGTTTTGTTGTATTTAGTGATGCATCATATCAGGGATTGGGATGTGTGCTAATGCAATATAATAAGGTGATTGTTTATGCTTCTCGTCAATTGAAGCAATACGAGAGGAACTACCCTATATATGATTTAGAGCTGACAGTCGTCATCTTTGCATTGAATATTTGGCATCAATATCTGTATGGAATAAGTTGCGAAATTTTACGGACCATAAAAGCTTAAAATATATGTTTTGCAGAAGGAATTGAATTTGTAGCAAAGAAAGTTGCTGGAATTAATTAAGGATTATGATATTATGATCCAATACCACCCTGACAAAGCTAATGTGGTGACAGATGCATTAAGGTATAAATCTTCAACTTTGCCAACTTTTTCAGTGCAACTAGTTCTGTACGAAATAATGAACAAAAGAAAGTTAATGATCCATATCTGAAGGAGTTAACTGATGAGCCTAAGGAAGATTTTTCATATGACTGGGATATTCTACAATTATGAGGAAGGGTTTATGTTCCAACTATTACATAGATTCGATAGCAGATCTTATTGGAGGCATACAAATCTAAATTTTTTATAAATCCTGGCACAACAAAGATGTATCGTGACTTGAATCAAGTCTACCGGTGGCCTGGCATTTAGCGGGACGTGGCCGAATTTGTATCACACTATCTTGAATGTCAATAAATCAAGACAGAACATCAATGACATGTGGGATTACTGCAACCACTTCAGGTGCTAGAATGGAAGTGCGATCATATTAGAATGGACTTTGTTGTTGGATTACCGAATACTGTGAGAGGTAACAATTTAATTTGGGTTACTGTTGATCAACTAACGAAATCAGCCATTTTCTCACAGTCAAGACTACCTTTTCCATGGAACAACTTGCAAAGATGTATATTTAGGAGATTAATCAATTTTATGGAATGCTTGTATTTATTATTTCTGATAGTGATTCTCATTTTGTATCGAAGTTCTAGATGAACTTACAAAGGGCTATGTGTACTGAACTTCGATTAAGCACAGTATTTCATCCACAAACTGACAGTCAAATGGAAAGCGTTATATGGACGATTGAGGATATGCTCAAAGCCTGTGTTTTAAGTTTCCAAAGTAGTTGGGAGAATCATTTACCGTTGATAGAGTTTGCCTACAACAATAGCTATCAATCCAATATCGGCATAGCACCTTACGATGCATTTTATGGGAGAAAATGTCGACTGTCAGTATGTTGGACCGAAGTTGGGGAGAGAAAACTCTTTGGTCTAGAAATTGTCTAGCTAACTACGAAAAAAATTCAGGTTATCCAGGATAGATTGAAGGTGTCTCAAAGCAGACATAAAAGTTATGCAGATGTGCGACGAAGGCTATTGGAGTTTCTAGTAGGGGATCAAGTATTCTTAAAAGTTTCTACGATGAAAGGCATTGCTCATTTTGGAAAGAGAAGTAAGCTGAATCCCATACTCATTGGACCATATACGGTTTTAGCAAAATTTGGGGAGGTTAGCTATCAATTGGATTTACCGCCAGAACTTTCTTTCGTCTACAATATCTTACATGTTTCTATGTTGTGACAATATTTGATGGATCTCACAAGGGATGTTCTTTGGAGTATTCCTATCCGGACTCATGTTGATTTATCTTATGATGAGTGGTCATTGGAGGTTATTTATCATAAGCAGAAAGTACTTCGCAACAAATCAATTTCATTGGTAAAGACATGGTGGAAAAATTAGCGAGGTGGTAAAGCAACGTGGGAAGAGGAGTCCCAGATGCGAGCTCTCTACCCAGAGTTATTCTCCACATCAGTTAATTTAAGCTTAAGGACCAAACTTCTGTAAGTTGGGTGGAATTGTAACACTGTGAATTTTAATATCCTCGTAAATATGTTTATAGTTTTTAAAATTTAATTAAGAAGGTTAAAGAAGGGAATTAGACATTAAATTTTTTTAAGGATTCATAAGATTAAATATAATATGTTGGTAAGATTCTAAATATTTTAGGAGATAAGGAGGAATTTATAATAATTTAAAAAAGTAAGAAAATATATAATAAAACATAAAATACGAAAATATGACCTAAGGACCACCGTAACTATGATGTAGCTTCCCACACCATATCATATCCCAAATGCTACTACAATTTTCTAAATTATTCAATTTTATCCTAAACTAAACGATAAGAAAACATGGGGGAAAGGGAAGGAAAAGAGAGAGAGGAAAGAAAGAGAGAAAGAGGAGAGAAGATTGGACGGAGTTCGGGAGACCGTAAAAGTTCCAAACATCACCGGAAATAGGTACTAAACTTCATTACTATTTTATTTACATCTTATAAACTTTTAAATCTAATAAAAAGTATTGAAATCGGGAAATTTTAGAAAATTTAGAAACTGACCTAAACATGGATTTTAGGATATTTTAGTTCATTTTAGATGGATTGTAAGTGTTTTTAGAGGCCTAGTGTAAGGCTCAGACCCGAGAAAAATGACTTTAGTAATTATAAATATGATTTTGAAATATTTGAATTTTTTTTTGAATTTTTTGGAATTATTTGTGCTTAAAAGTAGGATTAAAGCGTATTGTTGTAAAAGAAATTAGAGCATGTGGACCAAACTATCAAAATCAGAAAGTAGGATTCAAATTAAGGTCAGCCGAAAATGTGAGGGCCGAAATGTGTTGGTCCCACCAATGATTTGCCAATTATTGGCATGGTGCAAGGTTCTGCCAATGTGCAGGGAATTGTCTAATTCGGGCTGACTAGTCAGACTTGGTGATGGGACTAGTCAGCATTTATTTCTGGGATTATCCGCACACATAACTCTGCTCCGTACAAGACAGATAAGGGCAGTGATCGCCAGGCCTAGTACTTGTCCATCCGAAGTAATAAATGCAGTCGTGCTCCCTCATTTGCTATAAATAACTTTCCAATGCATTTATTTCGCCACACCAACCTTCCATTTGAATATTCAAGTCTAGTGAGAGAAACATTTTGTGTCTGAAGCTATGAGTGTTAGGAAACCCCTTAGCTGCACACCCATCTACCCTCCGGTCAATCTAGGCCTTCCTTTTAGTACAACCCTTGTTCAGAAGACTTGTTCGCATGCAACTTGGTATTCGCAACCATTACTTGGAACTCTCAAATGCTCGGCAAAGCATCCTCCAGCTGAAGGTATCTCTCGTTCATTTTGTAGTCCTTTGGTGATAAGCCTAGCACCTTTATTTCACTATTTGGCAAGTTCATTCGAGGTCTTTGCCATCAGATTGGTCCTCTGGCAGAATTACACAAAGCCTTGCCGCACTCATTTCAGCTTGGCAAGCCTTTCTAAGGCTTTTTCCATTTGACCAAAACTCCCTAAAGTTAAAGTCACCTTGTTCGACACATATTGTGTTCGACAAAGCCACTGTTCGGCTCAGATAGATAGTAACACATCATTTTGTACACTAATATGTCCGGACTCTAATAAGCTCTATTCGACTAAGCTTCTTTTTAACTCGGCAAGGTATATCCGGACCTCTTGAGATGTCAATAACTCACCCCTTATATTTTGCCGACCCTTTTGTAGTTAGAGCACTTTTGTTCGGCTGGGTGTCTGTCCGTTCTTTGGGGACTTGGCCATTATCTTCTTGGATATGCCTCAAACTGATCGGGACTTTGGTCCTTGACACTGAAGACATCATGTTAACTAATTTTGACCACCGGAACACATGGTTACTGCACTGCCAATGCTCAAATCAACTATTTTTGTCTAATTTGGTTTCCCTTGTTAGACTGCTCGATAAATTGCCAGCTCGGAAGCCCAGTGTTCAACCCAGTTGGTGTTCAGCCTAGTAGGACTTTGGCCCAGTAATGGGTTCAATAAACCTTTTATCCTGCTAATGGATGACTAATAAGCTTTAAGAGCTTGGATGGTCTATCTTCCCTCGGCCAGGGGCTAGTCGGCCAAGTTGGTCTGGCAACCCAGATCGGCAAAAAACCATGAATGGCTCGGCAATGCTTAAAATAATGAATAATGACCAGTTTTGTGATGTTAATGTCAGATTTGGGTATTGTGTATCATTGATAAGAAGCTTGAGGCAAGAAATCTTACTCCAAATAGGTGAATCTCTACATGCCTTAGTTACTCATACTTTTTGTGCATGCTTATCCCTTTTGCAAAAATATCTTCATAGCTATTGAGGTCAATGATACTATGATTGTAATCTTCTAAAGAAAATGGAAAGAACGTGTAAATCCCTTTCATTATTCATGGATAAAACAATCAGAAATGTTTGTTGATTATCGGCAAGGACATGTCATGACCACGGAAAATGGACTGTACATGGTGGCCCAGTTGTTGGGGGCGGGATTTGATACCAGCAGGGCATGAATGTGTATAAGGTTGGAATCATTACCAAGTGATTATGGAGGATATCATGCCACTATTGATAAATCATGGGTTGATCCCTTTGTACTAGTGTCGTGGTTGATTGCATTCATTATAAGTAGTCAAATTAATGGAAGCGCGATGACGCTATGCATTGAATGCAGATACGGATCATATATAAAGATGCCAAAATCTGAAAGGATTGGTGAGCCAATAATTTCTAAACTCTGGGCTATTGAGCCAATATTACTATGTTGATGCACTGTTTTGATTGGCAGGGACATTATTGTCCATGAAACTAGTAATTCTGTCATGTTTTGATTCACTCTAGCATTAGGTTATGCATTTTTAATAAAACAAATTTAGGACAGGAGGAGAGGATCTAGCTTAGAGGTTTAAAATATTAATTTGAGATCTAATGTACTTTCCTTTTGTAATAGATTGTCAAGTTGTAATCATGGATTAAGATTTGTGGGTAATTTAATGCACTCTCTAGGTATTGTTCACGCTTTCTGCAATTCATTGTTTAAATTCATTTTGGAATCCCTTAACTCGTTAATTAAGGTCTTTAAGCGAGATTGATCATTGTACGGTCATGATCCATGTAGGTTTGAGTCATGACAGAAGTGTTATCAGAGAAGATTTATTGGATTCAGAACAAAACCCAGAGTTAGGATTGAGGCATGCACTAGTTGCACTTAGAAAGTAGAAACTTGGACATGTATCTACCATTGGAGACAATTGTGCCTTATCGGTTTTAATGCTAATATATATATATATGCACCCTATAGTATGTCTGGTAGAAGCAGCAGATCCAGCAATGACGGGTACTCCAGCAATGACTCTAATGGATCATACAGGATGGGACCACATGAAATGGCACCCAAAGACGAGGAAGAAGTAGAGTAAGTTATTCTAGAGCAAGCTCTCTCTGACTCAGTGGTGGTAACTGTAATACCCATTTATTTAGTTTAATTAAATAATTCTTTTGAATTATTGTTCACAAAATATACTAAGACATTTGGTAGTGGTCATAATGAACATTGGGGTATAATAGCTTTGAGGGTTAAAGCATTAGATTGTTTTGGAATGTTTTGTGTTGAATTGAGGATAGCAAAAGTGATTGAAGTCAATTGTGGTGGTGAATCATCATTTTTAATCCTTGAGGATTTAAATTTAGAACATACATGTGCTTGGGAAGGTCATAGAGTGACTTGGGGATGTCAAATTGATGTTTAAAATGATGGGAAAGTGTTAGGATTTGAGTTTGGAAGGTTGGGAGTGAGTTTGAAAGAGTTTGGAGAACATTCTGGTTCCCTCGTCAGAACTATGGTTAGAGCTCGTCCGGACAAGTGATCAATAACTTTTGCTAAAATTTTCGGGTATGGTCGTCCGGACCACATGGTGGTCTCATCCTGATGAAGGTGGTCATCCGGGCGAAGGAAGGGTCTCGTCTGAACGAAGCTCTACGGGCAGTTATTTTCTTAGGGTTTTTTTGGGTGTTTTGACTTGGGGAACGGTTGGGAAACTTCCCAAACGTCTAAGAGTTGTATCATTATGACTTGGACTTCATTTTATATCATATTTGGCCCTAGAAAGAGAGAGGGAGATGGAGGGAGAGAAGTCCTTGGAATCCATTGAAGGCCTTGAAGAAGAAGAGTGTGTTGGTGGGGAAGATTGTCCTACAGCTTGTAAGTCTTCTAGCCCTCTCTTTACCTAATGTTATATACACTTTAATTCCCTAGTTTGAGAATGGGATTCCATGTGTATATTCATGTTATGAGTGTGTAGTATGGGAATGAAGAAGTCTAAAAGGGAAAGGGTGAAAGGGTTGTTCTAGATTTGAGTTATTGTGCATAAATGTGAATAACTTTCCTAGATAAGTGACTTACATTCTATTTTGGTTATAAGAATTATGAGTTTGGATGTCATATTCAAGTATGATGTCCTACATTTTGTGATCTACAAGTTTATTAAAGGAAGTTTTTAGTTTCAAAGAAGAAACCCTCTATAAAATTGAGTAAATAGTGGTTTTGCTTGTATTGTGGGTTTGTATATGCTTGTAGACCATGGCCAGTTTGATAGGGGCATCATATATAAATTGAATGTAGATAGGTATATTGGAATTGATATGTTAGTACAAGAAACAATGAATTTCTTGAGTATGTTGACCTACGTTGAATTTTATGCAAGTGTAGAGCGGTAGAGATGGCTTTGAATGTGTGTTATGAATTCATTATTCATGGATATATTGTGTTATCCAATTTATTCAATTTGGACTGATTTTGTGAAATGGTTTTCACAGGAACAAGTGTGGAGAACCGGGAAACATCGGATAAAAACAAGGGAATTATCACCTAAGTTGTCACGCCCCAGATTTTAAACCTTTTTTTTAAAACAATTTAAATAAGTGCAGGGGAGATCACTACTTGTCATTCAGATCCATTCAGTTGAATTCTCATTACATACATGATACAATATGAAGTGTAAAGCGGAAGCGAAGTACAATGCCGAAACCGGCTACAACTGAAGTACAGAAAAGTCAAGTACAAGTACAGCTGAACAGAAGCTGAAACTACAATACAAAAGTAAAGGCACTACCAACAACAAGTGTCGAACAAAGCCCAGCTGAAGCTGAGAAGAGAGGTGCAAACTGCAGCTGGAACTGCCCTGCCTAACTCAAGAAAACCCAGCAGCTGACTCCACTCCGAGGCTAGCTAGTCCTGTAACACAGACTAGAAAAGGAAAAGAAAGAGGGTCTGAGCAAACCACGGCTCAGTGACGGTAATAGCTAAAGACTACAAGGTATGCACGAGATCGTGCAACCCTAAGTGTAAGCCCAAGTAACAGTAAAACCAACAGTGAGGTGAACACACACACGCACTAAAGGAGTAACCAAGAACCTTATCAATAGACAAACACAAACATGTAACCCGATCATAGATATCGTTCTAGAGAAACCATCCTACCACGACCAACACCCGAAACCACCACCAAACACAAACCGAAGAACAATGTGGACCGCCACTACCCTTCCCATTACATCTTCTTAGGTGGGTATAAATGTTGTGGATTCGGTTTTTCATACTTGGAAGGATATTTGAGTTATCTTAGTAACCTTTCACTTCTTTAACATTTTGGATCATCGTTCTTGCCCGTATACCACTTCAAAGAGTAATCCGGAATTCCATTACAAGTATATTCCGTAAGAGTTTTGTTGTCAATATTGATAAATCCCGGGATCCCTAAAAATCATGTCCATCCCGTATTTATCTATAGCTCACAAGATGGCATGAATCCCAGAATCCCTAAAAATCAAGTCCATTCCGTATTCGTCCAAGTGTCGATGTAACGTCGATAGGGCAAGGTTGATCTAGTAGCTCGTCAACACACTAGTCAAACCTAATCCGTCTTCCCCAAAGGCCGTTGGGAGGGCTCACGTAGCCCCCTTTGTGCACAAAGTCGTGGATGGAGCGACCATCCCGGGAATCCCTAAAATTCAAGTCCATTCCGGCATAAGAACATATCAATCTCGTATCGTTGTTAAGAATATTATCCTGGGAGT